>LPNX010005247.1:2341-117767 GCA_001517045.1 Pseudotsuga menziesii | reverse complement strand
AACTAAAACAAAAAAATCTATATGCAAATGCAGCTGTGGACCCAACAACTCTCGACCCACCTCTGTTTGACGACATTCATGGCCGATGGCCGATTTTCCTGAACCCATGGAGATTGGCACCATATAACCTGTTCAAACAGACCGTTAACGCCAAATATTTTGCGTTGGCTGGAGGCGAGGAGGGTTTGGTGGGTTATGAGGGGTCGTGGCCACCGAGAATGGAAACCTTGCCCCATTATACGAATCACGACCCTACCCTACGGTGTTGAAGACTTAGACTAAAAGGACCAGATTTAGAAGTAATCTGTCTGGATCTAAGAAGAGTAAATGGAGTTGGAATTCAGGAAATTCTAAACATGGTGATGAGATTGGTGTCGATGGACAAAAATTGAAACTATCAAATATTGGTATTGAGCTTCATGTTGAGTCTCCACTGCCTCCAAAATGGAAACAATGTTTAGACCTTCAGGTTTGTTTCCTTTATGTATTTTTTTATTACCTATTGTGTTATGAAATGGCTCAAATCTAATTGCAAGCATGAAGCACGAGTTGTCCAGGTGAACTTGGGAAATTCAATGTGAGAAACAAAACCAACAGTTATCACGGAAAAAGAAAAAGGGAATGAGAGATTTTAATGCTGCCATGCCTCTGTTTGATCGGTAGCTTGTTCCTTTTCTATACGCCTCTTCTCCTATTCTTTTTTTGCTGGTGCCGCTTACTCGCCCTCGTTATGGTATTCTCGCAATCCTTCCTCGTTGTTCTAAAAAAATTATAGTCAAATCAAATTTGTGGTTATTATTGGCAGGTGTTGGTTGGTTCTAATTTTGGCTTGTTCTGCAATATCCCACTTTCAATCAACCATTAGTGGCATCATCAATTATAGCACAGGAAACGAAACATATGGCACATCATATCTGAAATCACTAGCCCTTAATGAGATTGCACTGATATATCCCTCATCTAAAATTCTTGAGAATACCAAGACTTTGTGTCCTCGAAAGATAAGTCTATAAAAGCTCGGACAATCCATCATGATCAAATCATGGTTAGACACAATAGGGGTCATGGCCTAGAAAAATAATAATATCCTCTATACCCCATACAGTATGTGGTATAACACTCCCAAAAAAGGCCAATATCCAATCGACATATACTATGCGCTTCAAAAAAGAAAACAAAATTTCGAGACTACACACATTTCACTGATCCTCTAGAGACATGCGTAAACCCTAACACCTTTTGTAGTATACTCCTAACTCTAAAAAACCATCTCCCACCACATTGCTTCCTCTTAGAGAGAGGTGTGGTGCGAATCCTCCTCCACGGAGACTCAAACCTATTCAAGCTATCTTTATGCCTCCTTTAAATTTCGCCTCCAGTTATGAGCAATCAATCATCCCCAACCTCACATGAACTAATCATATGGAAAAGAGCCACATCTCACCAAATAAACTATCTTGTATCCTTTTGTGGCCGAGGGGAAAGATTCCAAACCCCAAACACTAAAACCATAAACTCAAGAGATTCTAGGTATGAAACATTAAACTTTAAAAGGAACAGAAGAGAATCATATTGCTGCGAAGCAAGATGGTAGTCTGGATGGGCAGGTTATCAAATATTGTGGTATTTCATCCACACATCAATTGGTTGGAGATTTGAATATACTCCCATCCTAAGGCCCATACAAGTGATCCAATCACCCCTAAACGTTATATCCGCCTTGACGGAAGTTGCACCATGTGAACCAACCCCATAATTGAAATCCCTCTTTCTACGAATAGGGTCAAACATATGTCAATAAACGTTGCATCATGCTTGCTTCTCCAAACTTGAAATAAGACTCCCAACACCACCATCTCTGTCGCTCGCCCGCTCCACCATATTCAAATCCCCACCAATGGTCCATTTTGTAGTTGGGAGTGAAGAAGCCATCCATTCCCAAACAATAAACCTATCAACACTAGGGTTGGTGGCACAAATATAGCAAAACCCAAACAACTTGTCTTGAATCAAAATCATGACCGACATGCATCTATGCAAAGGAAATACAATGGTAAAATATATTGGAACATCGATACAATAAGGGGAGGACTCCCTAACGATAGAAAGCTCCCGGTATAAATAAGCTGTGAAATAGAGGACTGTAAAACCCTGCAATCCTTATCCTCGATATGATATAGGAAGCATATCCTTCTTAGTAGCTACAGAAGATTCCTCCAAATCCTCCAGTAGAACGCCTCGTTTCTGAATAACCAAACTCACTGGATAGTGTGTTTTAGAGCACGTATTGAAGTTGTTTGTGTGTGAGTGTTCATGCATGTGTCTGCTTGTTGTCATTTCACCTTTGGGGATAATTGATCACTGCATGGTGTTGTTGTTTCTCATTGCAGTCCTCAAAGGACGTGGGGATAACATGTTTGTTGTTCTTGTTCCTCCTGTTCTTGAGGATGCCTTGTTCCTCCTGTTCTTGAGGATGCAAGGAAAGTGTTTGACAATATGTCTAAATAGAATGTGGTTTTGTGGAGCAATATGATTGCAGGGTATGCTATGAACAATGGTATTTTGGAGCCCAACAAGTTAGGATGCGGGTTAGATTAGGTCTAATAGCTCTTGTATACAGAAAAGGCTCGTTTCTGTCTAATAGGTCTAAACAGAAGCATACTATTGGTGAAATTATAAATTATATGAGTGTAGATGTGGAATACGTTGGAAATTTCGCCTGGTACATGCATGATATCTGGATTCTCCCTTTACAGGTGCTCCTGGCTTTAGTAATTCTATACAAGAATCTTGGCGTGGCGTCTACTGCAGGGCTGGTAGCCACAGTTGGAATCATGGTTGGAAATACCCCTTTCGCTAAACTACAAGAGAAATATCAGGGTAAGATAATGGAGGCAAAGGATAGACGTATGAAGGCTACCTTAGAGATCTTAAAAAGCATGAGGGTACTGAAACTGCAAGCTTGCGAAACCTTATATATACATAGGCTCCAAGAGATGAGAAGGGTTGAACAGGGATATCTACGAGCATATATGTATACCTACTCTACAGTCACTTTTCTCTTCTGGGTGGCACCATCCTTCATGTCTTCTATTACATTTGGTACCTGCTTGCTAATAGGGGTTCCATTGATAGCAGGTAAAGTGCTTTCTGCCTTAGCAACTTTCCAAATCCTTAAGGAGCATATATATAATCTGCCTGAATTGGTTTCTATGATTGCTGAATGCAACGTATCGTTAAATCGAATAGCCACTTTTGTACAAGAAGAAGAGTTGCAATGCAATACAGTAGAGAATCTACCTAGGGATTCAACCGACATTGCAGTTGAGATCAAATATGGATAATTTTCATGGAATGCAACCTCCAATAATCTGACTTTAAGGGGAATAAATTTGTAGCTAAGAAAAGGCATGAAAGTTGCAGTCTGTGGATCAATTGCTTCTGGAAAGTCAAGCTTGTTGTCCAGTATTCTGGGAGAAATACCCAAGCTATCAGGGATTGTGAAGGTCAGTGGTACTATAGCTTATGTTCCATAGTCCCATGGATTCAAAGCGGGGAAATTGAAGAGAAAATCTTATTTGGGAACAAGATGAATAGAAACAAGTACAGAAATGTACTTGAAGTATGTGCTCTAAAGAAAGACCTAGAATTGTTTTCTTGTGGGGATCAAACATAGATTGGAGAAAGAGGGATCAATTTGAGTGGCAGACAAAAGCAAAGAACACAACTTGCTTGTGCAATCTACCAGGATGCAGATGTCTATCTTCCCGACGACCCATTTAGTGTTGTTGATGCTCATACAGGAGCTCATCTCTTTAAAGTACTGCTCTCCATCTCCAATTAGAAGGATTGAATGCATTTATAGAGTAGATTGTCAAAGTACACCTTTATTTGAATGCATAGTCCAATGCCTCATTAGGTCACCAAATAATCTAACAGGAGTACCTTCTTGGAGTTTTGGGACGAAGACAGTGGTATATGTCACACATTAAGTAGAATTTTTATCTACATCTGACCTTACCCCGGTGATACCACTTTCTACACTCACAAATTTGTAACCTTTATGTACAAAACAATTTACTCTTTGAATAGGAAATTGCTAGTGTCAAGTCATGAAAAAGTGTTAGGGATCTTTTGGGAAACTTTGTAGGTTATGCAAGATGGAGACATAGTTTAATTTGGGAGGAATGAAGATATACTAGGTGGTGTAGATTTATTAAAGCTAGTTGGTGCATGCCAGCAGACTTTGAATGCAATTGACGCAACACAGATTTCAGCTAGGAGGATAGTGCCACAAACATGCAATAATAGAAGTAGATTCTTCAATACCATGGACTCTGAATTTGATAAACCATATCAAAATGAGGATGCAGAGGACCGAGCGATGAGAATTAATGAAAATAGATTAGAACATATTGTAAACGAAGAAGAAAGAGAAATTGGGAAGGTCAAAATGCAAGTCTACTCTTCTTTTATAACTGCTGCATATAAGGGTGCCTTGGTTCCTATCATATTGGAAGCACACATACTGTTCCAGGTGCTGCAAATCAGTAGCAATTACTGGATGGCTTGGGCTTCCCCTCCAACCCAAGACCAAAAGTCCACAGTCAGAAGTAGAGTTCTCATTCTTGTGTACATATTACTTGCAATAGGGAGTTCCATATGTGTATTGATAAGGTCTTTGCTTCTAGCAACTGAAGCAATTGAGACTGCAGAGAGACTTTTCACAACCATGCTTACATGCATCTTCATGCACCAATGTCCTTCTTCGATTCAACCCCAACTGGACACATCTTGAATCGGGTCAGTACATGTTTGTATTCAACAAGCTTGAAATTGATTGATAAGCAAAAGATAGCATAGGAAAAAATAGTTTGTTTGCAATGCTTTTTTATTGCCCATTTAAACAATAATTGCGAATGCAAACTATAAACATCAACACCTATATAGAATTGCTATAGATTAGAGGTTTTTTATATTTTTAGATTGATTCCACTTCAAGTCAATAGTGGAGACTGGTAGTATAATTGATGTGAAGAAATAACATGTAAAACTGATATTTCCTGCCGAGTGAAATCGCCCTTCTCTATCCACAGGCATCGACAGATCAGAGTACTATAGACACAGACATTCCTTACAGATTGGGAGGGTTATCATTTGTAGTAATTCAACTATTAGGAATTGTAGCAATTATGTATCAGATTGTTTGGCAGGTCTTCGTTGTTTTTATACCGGTCACTGCAATTTGCCTCTGGTATCAAGTAAGTAACTTTGCTCCATGAAAACTCTCCAATAATGGTTGCTTTTTTCTTCTTTTAGTCTTATAGCCTTTTAATTTTCATGCCATCTTCACCATGTATCATTACTACACTTCATTCTGAGTTTTTAATGGGATAGCCTTCTTTGATATATGACTACACGTTATTTTTAATGAGGTACTGCTTGGCAGCAATACTACATTTCATTTGCTAGGGAACTGGCTAGATTGGTGGGCATTAGAAAGGCTCCCATCGTACTCCATTTTGTGGAGTCTCTAACAGGAGCAGCCATAATAAGAAGTTTCAATCAAGAAACTCGCTTCATGAACACCAATCTCCGACTGTCTGATTATTATTCAAGACTCTCATTTCACAATGATGCGGCAATGGAGTGGCTTTGTATTCGCCTAAATTTTCTATCCAATCTTGTATTTCTCACTTCTTTAACATTCCTAGTGAGCTTGCCAAATGGCAGAATTGATCCAAGTAAGGATTGTTCCTGGAAATCTTAATCCGCACCTAGTTGTTGCATATGCCAATGAGGGTATGCCTATGTTCTCATAAAGTTTCTCCTCCTTCATTGTGTGTAGGTCTTGTTGGCTTGGAAGTAACATATGGATTGAATTTGAATATAGTATAGGCTTGGGTCATATGAAACCTGTGCAATGTGGAAAACAAAATGATTTCTATGGAGAGGATAATGCAGTATTCTAATATACCAAGTGAAGCACCATTGCTGTTGATTCCTCAAGGCTAAGTCACAATTGGCCATCAATAGGCACAATAGTGCTTAAGAACCTTGAGGTGGGTGCAACAAAACCAAACTAGATTATTTATTTGAAACCTTATGCTACTGAGAATTTAACTTTATCATGGGAATGTGATTAGGTTCGATATGGACCTGTTGACAAGCCGAATTGACATAGTAGTCAACTAAGAGACAACCCGATCCAAAAGCTTTCAAAGGCTGCTCTCAGTCGTTAGATAGCTGTCTCTGACGGGATTAAGGCCCCGTTGCCTTCTCTTAAATCACTCCCAATTACAGGAGGAGACTCAAAGGAAAGAAGTAAAGTTAATGTTTGTTAACTGAATCTATACTACACTTATGAATATACAAAGGGAACTGTTAAAACTGATTAGTAAGTTAGCTCATATAATACACAACTGACAACTAAAGAATTAATCTAGTTAAACTAATTAACCTATGTGTACAGGAATAAATGGTAAGGATAGAGTTAACAAACTTAACCAATCATAGAAATTACAATATAGACATGTATACAAAATTGAAAGACAATTTGACAAAGTGCTAACTTAAAATCTAATTCAATCCAGTTTCTATAAATTAAATAAAGACTACCACTCATATATCCTAGATATCCTATCCTGATCAGGAGCATGATAATATAAACCCTGGAATCAACTTGCAAATAATGATAATGTGCTGAGAATCCTGAAAACTTCAAAAGAAATTCTGAGATTTAAACAAGACAACACACAGAACAAGTATATCACATACATTATAATGATAACATCAAATTTACTATATGACATGAATTTGCAAGTTAAACCAGCATAAATCGACAGTGAAACATGATGCATTTGCACATTTCTTTAAAGAAATATAACAAAACATAAAGATTGCGAAAAGAAATAACAAGATCATACGATATTATAAATACATTTCCATAGTAAAAATACTACAAATATATTTATAAATATCATCAGTCAAAAGATGCTGCAACTGCTAACAAGAAATTGTCTTTAGCTACAGGAAATGATAAAGTGATCCTGTTTTTTTTTCTTTCCCAAACCATTGACCTCCTCTCATTTATTGATCCTCTGCCTCTTTAAATAAAAAAAAGAAATTAAAGATAGAAACAGAAATTGTTTTGCTGGACGCAGTTGGAAAAAACGTGTTCAAAGATCCACAAAAATGTCCCATAATCCCTCACTTTCTGAGGAAATATCCTTGAGGAAAGATAAATGGGCCCGTTCTGAAAAAAACCCATGTGGCGGATTTTCAAAATTTATCTCCATTTATGAGTAGTGAAGCCCGGAAAAAAATCTGTCAGTACTGAAAAAAACCCATGTGGCGGATTTTCAAAATTTATCTCCATTTATGAGCAGTGAAGCCCGGAAAAAAATCTGTCAGTACTGACACGCGTTTTCTGTTACTGGCTGAGAACGAAATCCGTGGCATGTTTTTCTTCATCTGACTTGGCACCACGGTCTTGGATTTCCATAATGATTCCAGAATCATAACAATCTCCTCATAGCTACAATCCTTCCCGTGAATAAGTATGCATCCTTCTAAAAACAATGATCCAAGATATGGATAGACTGTCTGCTAAGAAAATAGAATGCAGAAAACAAAATGCATCATAATTCAGAATCACAGCAAAGCATCTTCAATCAGAAAGAAATATCACTCGAATGTTCAAAGGTAATATTCTTGAAAATTTCATATTTATTTACTCAATTTTGACAGACACTGAATATCCCTCAGCAAAAGAAAATGTTTTCAGAATATCATTCAATAAGTAATAATTCTGTTTACTTTCCTGTTTTCATCAATTATGAAAATAATACACTCAAAAACGTTTTTCAATCTGACTTATCATGTGGCTATGTTTCATCAAATTTGGATCCCATTTCCCAAAATTCAAATGAATAAACGTTACTCAACGTATGCTATCGGAATCAATTCATGAGAAATGGATAGTGTGTTGAAATTCGTCTTTTCAAGTCAAGCAGAAATAGAGAATGCTTTCAAGAAAGAAGCAGTCATCATTCATCAGGATTTTTTTTTAATGATTATAAGAAAATCACAACAGTTCTCAGGATAGTAGTTTACAAACAAAAAGGATTCCAGAAATCATTTAGTTCAATCGAAAAGTTTTTTAAAATGAGAGTCTGTACATTCAAATGATACAGAAAGTGTTTCCAGGTGATGTATTTTTATGATTTCTGTAAAATGAAACAGAAATATTTATACCATTAACAAGAAAATACAGAATTTTTCTGAAGTTTTTCTTAAAACTAAAACCATTATTTACAACATTCTGACTATTCAAATGCAAAAAAACCTAAGGGTTTGCAAATTCATCATTTTGTAGACAATCGACCGTATTGTTTTGCCGGAATAATGAATTTCTGAGATAATGATTCCAGAATTGTCAAACAATATGAACAAACCTTTAATCATTTTTCAACATTTGAAATATACAGAAGATAATTTTTTGGAAAACGCATTTCTGGTTCAATATCAATTACCATTCTTCAAAACTGATAGACCTGGGTATAAAGCTTCATATGACCAACTAATATTTAGGGAATTATTAATATTTGCCTGGGAGAAGTTTCTTGCACTGTAAATCTTCCATAGACGAATAAACTCAAGAAATCCCTGTTCTAAAATGTATAATTAGGTCATACAAACTATGTAACCAAACTGAACTCGTCAAAGAATTTGGAAAAGAATAAATTATGGTAACAAAATCCTAATCCCTTTGCCTTCTCAGAAATAAGAACTGAAGTGTAGATTAACTCTAAAAAACAAGCCTATTCCTGAGTTGCTACAGGTTTTGTGTCGAAACAGAGTATCCAAAACCTAATCACAGAGTTCAGACACAGCTGAAACATAAACTCAAAGCTCCAAAAACCAAAATGCCGAATAGTCAGGCCAAACCCTACACAAAGAACTGATTACCATGTGGTTTTCAAGGGTTATCATCACTTGACATACAAGTATGGTCTAGGTACATGGTTCATTAAGTAAGCAATGACTCGTAAGACATTTGGAATTAAATCATTCCATGAAATGACCAACAATGGGAATTGTGTTATAATAATTATAATGCTGCAGATTTCGTAAGATCTAGTTCATTAAATCATCATGATGCAAAGTAGATCTAGGATATAGGACAGATCAAATGTTAAATGTTTATATGATAGGATAAAGATGTAATAGTTAGGATATTTCACCACTAGTTTATTATCACCTATTCCATTTAGAATATTAGTGAAGAATATGTGAAATTTTCTAACCATAAAATTTGATATACATCTATCAATAACATTTATGTTTTGTTTTCTTTCCCTCAAGCTATATCTAGATTTTCCACTGACATGATTTTTTGCTTGACTTAGTGCAGGATGCCCAAATCTTCATGTGAAAACTAACTGTTTTTTTTTTGGTCGAGATATCTAAATGATTTTCTCGAAATTTTATACTTATAGTTATAAAATTTATTTACAAAAATAATAGAAAAAGAAAAATATTTACAAATCGAAACCAAAAGCAATTGGTCAAAGAACTCATAGAGAAATTTAGTTAGAGAAAATCTGTACCCAAAAGCTACAGAAATGAAATCGGTAGCTAAACAGCTACAAATTTCAAAAACTTTCTCTAATGGGTTCCCTTTCTCAGGCAAACAGAAAGGGATCTGTTGGGAGACCAACAGGACCACACCTGCCATTTGTATTGAAAGGTATCATATGTGAATTTCTTAGAGGGAAGAAGGTTGGGATAGTTGGATGGACTGGTAGTGGCAAAACTACACTTCTTCAAGTGATATTTCGGATTGTAGAACCAACTGGAAGGAGAATTTTCATTGATGGATTTGACATCGCGAGGATTGGACTCCATGATCTAAGGTCTATATTAAGCATTATTTCGCAGGACCCAATACTATTTGAAGGAATTGTACGGAGTAATCTAGACTCACTTGAAGAACATTCTGACAATGAAAATTGGGAGGTAAGTCCTCCTAAAAGGAATCAATTTTAATTTCCATGGCATGTTGGAGGATCTTTGGATTATAACTCATTATTTTGCAAGACTGAGAAACACTCCCTCTTATATGAGATTAGTTCTAAATAAGTCAGTCACTAGGGGTGACTAGGGCCGGTAAGAGTGGGGCTCTGTTATAGCTCCCACCAGGTTCGATTCATCTTACATGATTTGGTCTTTTGCTGAAGGGGTTGGTGAGAGTGGGGTGCTTTTATATATTCTACCGGGTTTGATTCCTCTTACATGATTTTGCTTCAAGGAGGTTGGCATACTAACCTTTGTAAGAGAGCCATTGTTTGTTCTGTGGTTAGCCCATGAAGGCAGTTATTTCGGGTCATTGTTTGATCATTGGTTGGGCATCAAGGCCTTTAAATCACAGTGTAAACAACATTCTCTTATATCAGGTGGTCTATCTTGTTATTTTTTTGTCAATATGTGCTTCACAACAGAATAATTAATGTTGTATAGGTTGGAACCTACATCATTAGATTTAAGATCCAATGGATGTATAGCTGAGCCAATATAACATTTATTACACTGCTGAGGGGTGCATATGTTTTGTCAAAGGGTATGTAGGGTTGCCACACCTTGTAAGGGGGCATTTCGTGTTCTGCGGCTGGCCCATTATGGACATTAAATCGGGTCACTGTTTGTTTCATAGTTGAGCCATCAAAGTCGTTAAGTTGGGTTATTTGATATATCCACAAAGAATAAACATTATCCTGTCACATCATGTGATTCATTGCTTAAAGAAGGAATCATTGTTTGTTCCAAGGTTGGCCTGTCTAGGTGGTTAAATTGGGTCATTGTTCATTCAATAGTTGAGTCATCAAGGTTGTTAAGTTGATCCAAATTGTATACACACAGGTCACCTGACACGAGGACTTGGGACATGAAGGAAACGGGGATTCGAGTGTCCGACACAGACACGGTGATCCCTAGAATCAAGACACGTAGGACACATTATATATATATACATATATATTTAAATTATATATATTAAAAATATAGACATATAGATTCAAATTTTTACAAATATTCAATAGAAATCAAAATCAATGCACATTTAACATTAGTAATTAGTATTACACATTTATAAAGTATTCAAATCTTATTCACCTGCACAAAAAACAATTCTTAGAGCTCTCTCCACAATTGCAAATGACAAAAAATAAGTCAAAATTCGGTTTTAAAGTGGTCCCAAGCATCCCTTATGCAAAAAAACATGTCCTCTTTTCAGGACACATCCTGACAGGCACAGGACACGCATGCCCGAAATCAGGACACGATGGAGAGACGTGTCCGACATGCTCTGTCAGCGTGTCCGTGTCGGACACACAGACAAGGGACACGTTGGCCTATATGGATGTGTCTAGTATCACAACTTGCAATTAATGGTAATATTAAAGTCTTAAAACTTAAATTTTTAACATTACCATTAATTGTTTTAGGATGATTGAGATGGTTCCAACCTCATCAGAGTTCATAAGGAGAAAGTTAAATTTCACATCCAATTCAAAGTTCAGTAGACTTAACATTTTTCAGGATTTCAGGGTTGGCAAGATTGTAGCGTTTCCACTGGATTCTATCATATACGAGGGTATGGGATTAGCATTAGTGAAGACCACCAAGCTATAATGTTTTGCATCATGTAATCATCTATGAGAGTTAATATAGACAAGTGTTTCTTTCTAAAGTGTCATTTATGTGTATCATTCTTATTTTTGTTGCTTATTTTTTTGCATGATG
Organism: Pseudotsuga menziesii; assembly: GCA_001517045.1. Classification (NCBI taxonomy): domain Eukaryota; kingdom Viridiplantae; phylum Streptophyta; class Pinopsida; order Pinales; family Pinaceae; genus Pseudotsuga; species Pseudotsuga menziesii. The sequence goes on along the minus strand of LPNX010005247.1, from coordinate 105,965 downwards.
ATGTATCACTTAAAAAAAACTATATATCTATATTTTTTTGTCTTTTTTATATAATGCATTTCCCTGGACGTACCCATTTTGGGGTCACGTTTCTAGATGTTCTCATTTCAGAAACTTGGAAATGTTTCCACGTTTCGTGCAACTTAGCTTCTTTTTGTGGTTTGATAAGGTTTTGTCTGAGTGAGCAGCACTGTGAGTGTGAGAGATGGGCAAGATATGTGAGTGTGGCTTGATTTGAGTGTGAGAGGTGCCCTAAGCATTGAGCAGCTGCCAACAACCATAGTTTTGACTTGTATGTAGCATCAAGTATTGTGAGAAGCAACCAACGTCATGAGAAACAACCTATGAGGGGAGTTATCTTGCAGTGGAGGAGGCATCTTGCAGTGTGAGCAACAATCCCTGAGTTATTTGGTAATACTCTTCATATATGCATATTCAAGTTGATTTAAAATTGGATAATAACATGAATTTAACCATATCAATATTCTGAACTTGAATTGAAGCATAATTGGGAGGATTTTCCAAAATCCACATTCTCATGGATGCATGGTTTAACTTGTAACTAGGTGAAAGTGAAACAAAATTTTTATGTTTCCTTAGCATGAAATATACTAGAGTTCACAGCAAATACAGCTGCAAGTATATTGTCAGAAAATATGGCATGGTGTTAAAGACTTGGATAGTCCAACTTCCCTTTGTTTAGAAATTTTTGTTTGTTTGGAGTCAATGCATAGCACTCAACAATCAAGTGTATTGGTAGACCAAGAAGGATTTTAGGATATCTTCTAGCTGCCAGCTGAGTCAAAACTATATTGTACTTCTTGTGTCTAATTCAGATATATCGAGACACCATTTCGCTCCCTTTTTCTCATCATTTTCCTCACACAATCCATGCAGAAATGTCAAAATGATATTTAAACTTGTTGGATTATTGTGACCAATCCCAAATGATTATCACTCTAGAGTCAACAAAGGTATTTCCTTAATGACTTCCTAACCAAGGATGGCCCCTATAATTACACAAACTGTAGGAAGTTCTCTTGTCTTGGCATCAAGAACTCTTTCCAGGAGAATATCTTATATTCAAGATTCAAATAACCTTTCATGTTACATAATTTATTTTATAGAAATGAAAATATGGTCTTGAAGCCCAATGTTTACGCCTTCATAATCTACATAAAAGTTCTTGGGACAGCTGGGAAAGTGGATGAATCATGAATAAAGGCAGAGGACTACATAGTGCAAGGCAGATAGTATGGCCTTCACTACATTGATGGATACTTTTTGCATTAATGTTGGTAGATCAGATGAGGCAAGGGAATTGTCAAATGAGATGAGAAGAAGGAAATGCAGGCCTAATTTGTTATATACAATACTCTAATCCCCAAGCATGGTGAATCTTCAAGGTTACCGAAAATGGTATGTGACTTGTAGTTTGATTGAATTGTGAATGATATTTTTATATTTTGTCAATTTTAACCTTGATGCTTTCTATGCTTAAAATTTATGTTACGTAGCTTAATAATATAAGTATTAATAGTATTATAATTTAAATTTATCAATGACAAATCAATAATTTTTTAATTATTTTATTGTTATATTTTTTAATATATATTATTACCATTTCCAACCTGCCATTTCCTACAAATTTTGGGAAAGCTCTAGATGCATCTGATACTTGTACCCATATTCCCAACATTCCCACGTTCTGAAAACTAGTACAACATAGAAAAATATTGATAAAAAAACATACGTCCCATGAGTCACACCAAATAGCCCTAGGCCCAAGCATAAACAATAAAACATCAAACAACAATAGGTAGTAGCGTTGCATAAGGTAGTATACCATTGTGATCTTTGGGAATTGGCCCCTGTCCAGTACCAACAAGCTCTGAGTCCATAGTTATCGGCTCCTAGCCATCATTGTTGAGTTCAAGGGTTTTGCATCCTCTGAAATAGCTGATACCACAGTTCAGAGTTTGTCATTCAACTGGACTGATGGGAGAGGCTAAATTTACATTTAAAGAACAAACTATCTTGAAAATATTTTGTGGGTTGAGGCCACCCCAAACTATTATTAGGGCTTGGGTAAAAGAGATCTAGGTACCCAATGGCTAGTGTTGCACTCATACCAGAAGCCCAACTACAAAAATCTTTCTATTTTGATTTACCAAGAAATCCCATGTTTATGAGGTTATTACTTGTGGAACTTGGGATTGCAAGGATACATTAGTTTCCTTTTCTTATTGAGATGAGGGTTTTTCAATAGACCATAATGCATAGCTTTCTTATTGTGTGTGGATAAAGTGCCTCGACCATTCCATCAAATTATGGAGTCTTTTGCACTCTATTTCTGCACCAAATGTAGCCTTCATTTGTCATAAAGACACACTTTTTTTTGACCCTACAACACAGAAGAGGGATCGCCTTTGTGTTACTCTGTCCAAAGATTTGAAAAAGTTTGTCCTTATTCAGGTGAGTGACAAGATTATTAAACAACCGGTCAGGTATATCAGAAAGCCGAACCCTTGCTACCAATGCTAGAGTCCAAACCACAAAGTCCATGGTTGTCATCTAATGTCTCAACTCAACTACCTGCTGACTCCTTATCCACAAGAAAACCTAGCTCAAAGTAGTTTTCAAGTTAATACTGACAATGATGGAAGGTGGATACAAGTTGTGTATAAAAATAACCAGAACAACATGCTGATATTCACAACAATGTTTTAAGCCTTTGGGTATTTTGGTAGTGTTACCACCTAAGTTGTACTTAGTGGTTTTTTTTATCAAGTGAGCCTGGTGAACTAGACAAGGATAACTTGTTCGGACTTCAGAGAACCTTCAGTCTTGCTTCTGGGAAGCTTTGTTGTATTATATCACATGTTCATACCCCATGGGGGAATTGTAATAAATGTTCTAGAATGATAGTGTATGTAAAAGACTCGGTCTCTTAGACTTTATTTGTCAATCCGATCAGCCCAGGGTGTTTTTTCCCTTGGTTATTATTGGTTGTTGAATAAACGACTGATAATTTATGAGTTTTTCACTCCATACCTCCAAAGTTGGGGTGGTTGGCTTGGCATTTAGGCCTATTGAGGTTATTAGAGTCCATGTGTCAATGTATAAACATGCTTGACATCATGGTCGAGTCATATGAACATGTCTAAGTCCCCCTAGGTTTTTTCAAATTTTCAATTTTTTAGGTTTTTCAGTGTTTTTTATTAAAATTTAATTTTTCCAAAACTTAGGCTATTTTTTAATAGTTTAATTGGAAAATTTGATTTTGTAATAAAAGTGGGACAAATAATCTGTTTTAGTCATGTAAGTGCTCATTTTCAAGCTAAGAGCACCATGTAAACCCATGGACCCACTATTTCCTAGTTTTGAGTGATTTTCCATCACTCAGGTAAGAAAGCCCAAAAATCAATTATTGATTATTTTAATTAATAAATTTATGAATAATGGAGCAAATCCAAAATCATAGATCAGTGGATTCTCAGCCGATTTGATTGAAATCAGTCAGATCTGAAGCAGATTGACTGGATCTGACAAATCCTTGACTGAAGGAGGTGATCAAATCAGATCTAGAGTTGATCTTCATCATCCTTTATGGGGAATTTCACCCTCCCTCTCTCCTTAACACGTTTTGGCTCATCTAGATGAGTTTTGGTGGATGCTTCAGTCAACAGGTTGAGGTGTCAGTCAGATTAGCTCTCTAATTGACAATTGCACTTAGTGAGACTTAGATATGGCTCAGTTAGACATAGATCAGGCATTGATGGACTCTCCATCAACATATTTGGTCTATCTCCTTGGGATTTACGCCCCCCCTGGGCTGGATCTCCTGGTTTTTGTATATATCCAAGCACAACAGCCTCTTCCAAGCTAGTTAGAACTGGGATTGAGGTGCTGCTGCTATTGTACTGTTGTTATTGTTCATTTGAAATGAAGAGAAGCTTTGGAGGCAAGACGGTGTTGTGCCATTGTATGTGTGGATGATCATTGCCAATTTTTTTACTGAGGTAACCTGTATATGTGTTCATAATTGGCTAATTTCTTATGGATTCGTTGTTAAGATTGATAATAAGCTTATTATAATCTTGATAGGAAAGGTGCTTTTCAATAAGTTTATTGGCTATCTCTTTCCTTTGATGCATGTTTAGAGATCTAGATTCAACATGTTTTATAAGCTTATATGCATGTTGTTCTGAATCTTTGTGTATGTACTAATCGGATCTCACAAGTTTTTCGGCAAGTTTTTTTATTTCAGCTGAGCTGCAGGTTCTTAGATTGGAGAGGATGCTGATCTAGTTTGCTTCTTCACTCTCTCCAAAACATTCCAAAGGCACAGTCCCTTGACATTCCACCTGACTCCATTGTGGATCTTCAAGGCTATCAGCATTTCTCTCCTCCTCTTCCTCCCTCAAAATCAACTCTTTTACCCGGTTACTTTGTTCACAGCTTTTATATTGTTTAGATCTATCATCTTAAAGTAAAATTAACATAGATCTATCTTCTCAAATCCCATAGTATAGATCTTGTTCTTAAAAGGTTTCATAAGCATTCTAGATCTAGCTTTAGGGAAATCTTCCTTTTTGCATGGAATTCTAAAGAAAATTTGTAGCTTGCATGCATTATATTTCTGTTTGCTGTTATAAAAGATAAATCTAGCAATCAGTGCACATCATATTGGCTGCCTAAAAGGCAAGCCAAGATCCCAAGGAAAGCTTGCTTTCCTTGGTTCCTTTTTTACCTTTTTTAACTAGTTTGTACTTAGCATTTTTTGGTTAAAAGTAAGCTGACCCAAAGGTACTTTCAGAGTGCTTTTGGGTATCTTTCAGTCTAATAATCTTGCTAGTTTTTAGCAGGCATAACAGAAAAAAGGAGGATCTGCTGCTCGAAAGTGACTTTTGGGCCTCTGAATCCCCCCAGGGGTCTCTCTTGTGGACTGAAATCTTTAATTTTCGTACTTTGTAAGCTCTTGATTTCATTCTATATAAGAATCAAGAGGCATCATATCAGTTTGCTGATATTTTAACCGCTGGTAATAAAAATAATTTCTGAATAGGCTCTTTCGAGCCCATTCCACATCCCCCCTGGGGGATTTGCGTCGGTGTCAATTTTTTACCTTTTGTTCATATCTTTTCAAACTAGCGTATTTCTGATCTACAGGGTAGTATACTTTGATACATTATCAATTTCATATTCCATATTTGATATTTCAAAGTAATCTTAATACTTACCCCACGACTTCTCGATTGACCCGAAAGGGGAAAGAGATGCGTGGTAGGACTAATTAGAAAACCGGAATTGTGTATCCGTGTTTTCCTTTTCATCATTTGTTTCTTCATTTATTATAAAATTAACCCCTCCTTGATTCCCCGATTGAGATCCACTTGGATCGAAAGAGGTTCCTGGAGGGTTTTCTTTTTAACAAGAACACCCTTTTTAAAATTTACTAAAATTGACAAGACTCCGGTGTGTATTATCTGCACTTGGCTGCGGTTCGTCCGATCAGTCAAGCTGTATCAAAAGCATTTGAGTGACTATAATAATTAGGACTCACTCTCCCAAATTGACAAACCATCAGGTGAAAATCCAACACCTAGATCAAACCATTACGGTGGCAAAATACCCAAAGGAAGCGAGAACTTCTGAAAAGTGACCTCAGGGCGCCGATCTCTGTCACACCGGGTGCATTATGAACAATAGCCCCAGAGACTCCATTCAGCCCACATATTCCTTGCGGGTAGCCGTGAAGGTTTAGTTTTGGACATACTCCAAGTACTCTCGGGTATATCTGGAGTCCACCCCTTCGCCTAATTTTAATCAACTCACACCTCAAATTTAACTTAAAACGTACCAAGAGGCAATTGCAAAACATTCACTCCAAGCACATGCAAGTACATTGATTTTATTTTTTGACTCCATTCTAAGGCACTGGTTATTTTTTTGCTTTATATATACATTGTGTCTCAGCATTGTGCTTTCGTGTGTTCATCTTTGTATCTTGTCATATTTGATTGTTTATAGCTAAATTTCAAACTCCTAAACAACTCATTCAGTTTAACATCACAATACTAAGTAATTATCCTTAGTAACTTAATAGGGTCTACCCCCCTTGGCTTCGTTAGGAGTTGAGCCTAAACGGAGGAGTCAAGAACAAGGTGACATCCTTGACTCGAGACTTGCCCCCAAGGACACACCGAGTGGCTTGAAGATTTCTGCCACGTGACCAAGGTGTATGAAAGGCGGCAACAGGTAGATAGCCAGCTGATTTTGAGTTTTAACAGTACTTGCAGAGGCTGCATGCATGACCGGTTCTTTTTTGTATGAAATACACTTTATGTACATATTCTTAAGATAATTAAAGGAGGATTTTTAATCAAAATAAAAATTATAAAAGCTTTTTTGGCATTATTTTCCAAATCATCATGACCCTATTGTGGCAGCTGCACAGGGTTCCTTAAGAGCTTTCAAAAAGGTGATGAGGACTTTCTTGTGGAATTAAACTTCTTAGAGATATAGGTCATCACTGTTGGCATGGGATAAAGTATTTAAGAAAATGAGGAAAGGAGCTATAAAGTACATTTGTTGAACATTCTAAGTAAGGTTTTTGGGGCTGAGCTGTTATGGAGCTTATGTAAAGGAAAATTGATGCTACAGAATTCTATTTCAATTTCAAAACACTACACAAATCACTCTTAGCATACCATTCTCAAATATGGTAAATTATTAGGTGAAGGAGGTTCTGATGGTTGAATGTTATTAGGTGAAATAAGTTGATATCTAGTTTTTTATCATAAAGGGATAAGTTACAGGGTAAATAACATCCCACCTCTTAATAGGAGGTGGATGTTCATCACTTCAGTAAAATTTGGAATAATCTTCAATACTTCTTAACTAAGTGAGCTATAAAAGTATAAAGGATGCAAATTGTACTCCTATTGACTTGTTAGAGTCTTTCCTATTAGAAGATAGATGGCCTTTGGAAGACCATGAAGTGTTAAAGTCTCATCCTAACTAGTTTTATCTCAGTTTTCCTTTTCCATTTTAGAGAGTTCAATGACCTGTCCACTGTTTGTTTTTACCTCACTAAAATGATTTAGATTTTTTTTAGATGTTTCTTAGCTGGATGTCATGTACCGTGGCCAATATTTTTGTATGACTCTGTCAATGGAAAGCTATTCTTTTATCAACATAATTTGCTCTAATTCAAAACAATACATGTTGGACCACCTCTTCACGGAATTCTAAATTTTTACTGCGAGCAGATAGCATAAAACTCGTTCAGTCTATATTAAAATTTCATCACATCTATTTGACATCCTATCTGATTATGAGCATACATTACTGCCTACGTTATTGATCTTCAGGCATGCATACATTACTGCCTACGTTACTGTATTCAAAGTAATTACAGATGCTCCAATCTTGACTTACAGAAATCAAATCCCTCTTTGCTTCCCTAAGAAAGATTCCCCTCTTTACATTGAAAATCATTGAATTTATAAAATTACCATCCCATCAGCAGTTATAAGTTTTTAAGAATAAAATTCTAACAATAAACTAAAAGTAGAGGCGATCTTGGATTGGCTGCAAGAAAATTTGGAACTACTGGAATTGAATGCTCAAAATGCTCTGTCAGCTTGATCATGACCAACGAAGCTATTATCTTTCTAGATGATCTGCCAGTGAAGCTATTATTTAAATAAGAAATAGTTGAACTTCAGCAAATGTTTCTCCCAGAATTTCTACCTCAAGACCAATAACCCTTTCTTTTATTTGCTTCTCCCAGAAGTTCTACCTTAAGGCCAATAACTCTTTTCTTTTTCATGACCGATGACAAGTAAATGAAGTAATCCTGCATGGTCACTTAGCAAATATTGAGAACCATCCACATAAACTCGTCCATAAGCTTTAGTGATAGAATGCCTGATAAGTATTGTTTTGCGTATAGATGCATTGCAATAAACAATTGTCTACTCATTAATGATAAAAACCCCTCCCAAAGGCATTGGAACTGGTATTAATAGACCAACATCATTATCCAGATTGTTTTGTGACCAAAGTCCCTCAAATAAATCTTTTTTCTTTTAGATAAACTTTATATGTCTTGACCTTCAGGAAGATAACACATGTTCTTAACCATTAGACCCACTCAAATGCATGTATTTGTTTTATCCTGAAATAGCACAGCACAATTATAGGCTTTACACAACCATATAAAAAAGTTATATCCAAAACTTGAAGCTCCTCAAGCCTAATGTTGAAGGATTCTTTTAGTCCCTTATTGTCGCATGGTATAACCTTGAACAAACCATCATATAGGTGAAGTCCTATGAGCCTACAATATGGATCAATGATACCAATCTGTCCATTATCTGTAGGATGTCCAATACGATCTGAGACATTTTCCATCGCCCTTGTAAGAAGCTCACCCGACTCTGTGTCCCTCTGAAAAATGAAAAACTTATATGTTTATGTGAAAATAAAAAGATAATCTGGTGTCTCCCATGAGGTGGAAAAATCTTAAGTGTTGCAATTCGCCCATAAATTGGTACATCTAGCATGGTATGTAGACCATGTGGGGCAAGAATATGAATCTCTATTCTTGTACATTTCAGGCATCAAACTTTTAGGGCGTCCGATACCCAAAACTATTTCCAGCATCCATAAATTTTGAGCATTTTGAGCATTCAATTCCAGCAGTTCCAAATTTTCTTGCAGCCAATCCAAGATCGCCTCTACTTTTAGTTTATTGTTAGAATTTTTTTCCAAAACACTTGTAACTATTGATGGGATGGTAATTTTATAAATTCAATGATTTTCAATGTAAAGAGGGGAATCTTTCTTAGGGAAGCAAAGAGGGATTTGATTTCTGTAAGTCAGGATTGGAGCATTTGTAATTACTTTGAATATAGTAACGTAGGCAGTAATGTATGCATGCCTAAAGATCAGTTCATTTGAACTGTGATTCAAATGTGTATCTTATATATTTTGTTGTTGGCTATTTTACATGGATACAGAAGTTGTTATGCGCTGCATAACTAATTATTTCCAGTTTTAACAACATTTAAGCTTTAAATGTTAGTTTCCTGAGATATCTGTTCGGTTACCATTTCCCATTACAGATCTAAACGTTGTTGTGAGATGGAATATTAGCCCTGTTTTAATGGTTGAGATCAAATTTTATTCATGGTTGCAAAGCCTTTGGGTCAATGATGTGTTACTTTTCCATTGTAAAATGTGCAAAATGCAGTTTGCACATTGTATAGTTTAAGTATGCATCCTTGAGGGCTGGACTTTTGTAACAGACTGGCATACATTTCTTGCCTAAAGTAGAACTCTCCAGTCTCAACAGAGGCTTTGTATGTTGTTTCACTATATGGAAATTTGTTTGAAACTGGAACAGTTGTTGAGCTTAATGAATGAGGCGATAATTGTGAACTTGTTGGTTCATGGCTAATCCAATAAATCCATGTAGGCATTCTACCATATAAGTTATTTTTACAAGAATAGTTTCATATCTTGGGTTATCATTTGCATTAGATGGTATGTTGTTGTGTAATAGAAAACCTCAGTGCTTGTTTTATCCATAAATTGAAAACTTCGTGTGATGATTGCATGCTTTGATAATGCTAGTAGATGTACAGGCCTGACAAGCTTTTGGAGGATTCTAACGCAAGTAGAGTCAAAGTTCTGAACAACCAACTTCTGGAAGCCATAGAAGTAGCCCAAAACTCTGTTCAGAACAAGAAAAAAACCATTGAAAAAATCCTTTAGAAGAGAGTGTAATTGTGAAAGTTACTTGTTCAAATTTGCTATGAGTCAGATTTTATAATTAGGAAAAATTGGCTCCGACATAACATTTGCACCTTGGGAGTGAAAAACTATCTAAACAGTCAAATTGCATGTGGTTTTATATATTTGGAAGCAAGGGCAAAAACAAAGATAAGCATAGCAAAGGATGCCCACTACACTCTTCTAACTAAACTACACCCCTTTGACTGCTATAACTACAACTAATTCAAGAATCCTACTTAAAGATAGAGATGTTTTACCTTTGATATGGTAAATCGAAATCATGATGGTCAGTAAGAACCAACCACAATTCTTTCATATGCTTTAAATCTACAAAATTGAAGTCAAAAGAATTGTGCTTAACAGCATACAGAGCCACTAATTTCATTATAATTAAGATGCCAGTGTAAAGTTTTACCCTAGTTCCTCCAAGTTTGGTGTATTTATTTGATGGGTTGGATTTTAAGTATTATCTGAAAAGAAGTTTCAATTGGTGGATCATTTGGCTAGCATGAGATTTGCAGAATTTTTGTCCCCAATTTCAGAGAGTTCCCATTATCAATGGCTTGCATGCAACCAAAACTTCATATAATTTGCCAGGCAGAGCTAAATCTGTGATTGATATCAATTCTTATCAGTCGGGAAATCTCTGTTTTAACTTGAAGAGCCATATCTATAGTTTCTAGAGCACCAACACTACTTTAAAGGCCCAACACTCCTATATTTTCTTTGCCTTTTGTAAGTACATTCAAGTAGATCCAAACCTACTCAACCCCTTATTTGTAGTAGAGGAACACCCTGTTGGATACCTTGGCATTTGATGCTTTAAATTTACTGTTTCCCCCACCTTAATGATCCATATCTGCTACAAAAATTCCAATGAATTTAAGATTATGGAGGAATGAAATAGTGGCTTATTGTTTTGTGTTAGAGACCAGCCCAGTTGATGAACTTATGCTTTGTTTTATCCCTTAGAACATATATCATCCTTAAACATCCTACAACAAATCCATACCACTGTTAAATGCCTTTCCAAAAAAGTGATATCACTTTCATTTCTTATTGTTGTCCATACCCTTTTGCCAATATGAAAAGTACTATGTTTGTGCTTTAAATGAAAACACTAAGATGTTGGTCCATATTGTTGTTATATTAGATAAATCTTTTCTTATTGTTGCCACATGGAAACTATTGTAATAACCCAGATCTGTAAGTAATGGTTGAAGTACTCCATTAAGGTATCAAGTTCTTGTCTCAATACTCTGTTTTGTGCATTGGTTGACCCCATATCTAACACCATCCATAAAATGTAGATATATTGGTGTATATTTTATCTATTTTGGTTCCCAAAGTCTTCTAACATACTTGGTTCTTACAAAAATCTAACAGATCCAAGAACATTTTGGCATTAATACAATATTTTAGAAACATTATCTTAGTTTAGAAACATTATCTTGTTTTGTGTATATTGGGGAAGCATTGTTCTATTTACATCTTTAAGAGAATGACCCCAATACATTCAGTCCATATGCTTATATTGTTATCCATCCTTACATAGATTTGAAAGTGTGGCTTTGTGCTCTTATATTATATACATTTCGGGTCATTGAAGTCATATGAAATAAAGGTTAACAGTATAAAGTAATCTCTCATTTTTGTCATCAACTGCAAGACTATTGGTGGTCTAAATAGTAATCTAAATATTGTTTTTTATCTTAGATTTGAGGAAGCTACACTCTATATTCTCAATACCTCTTATTCATTGATTCATGCTACTATAGTGCTTTGCAAGTGTTGAGATGATATAAGGATCGAGTTACATAGGGTGTTTTAGACTGGTTGTTCACCTTTTAGGATAGTATATGGAAATTGTCCTTGACAAGTGACCCCATTGGTATTTGTTCCTTTAAATGTCTATGCCTTTGTTGATTGAACAATTTTTATAAGGAATGGTAGACTTATTTAAGACTTTCCATGTGTATCCTTGTCTTTCCAAAGGATATTTTGAGCACAATGTGACCTTGAACATGGTCAGGTTAAGATACCCAGGGTTTGGATGCCAAAGGAGGATGCTAGACATCCATGGACATGAAAAATAACTCAAACCACCATGTGGGACCTCTAAGTGGAGATATAGGTTCCATTAGAAGCGTTTTTATGCTGAGTCTTTAAACCTAGACATGGTTGAGGGAGGAAAGATATTTCTCATCCCCTAAAGGAATATTTTAAACATCCAACTTTAAAAATCATACATTGAGGTCTGCATAAATTTTCTCTAGCATGTTGTTGACACCCTATTCTTGAACCTCTGAAGCTATGGTAACCAAGTAGGTAATGTCTATGTGTATCCTAAGTCACCATGTTCGTTGGATTTCATTGATGAAATTCAAAATTTGGCGCATTTGATAAGCAATGGTATAAATTTGGTGATGTTCGACTAGTTATTCACCTTTCAACCTAGCTGCCATTTAATAATTAATCTTCTGGAATGTGCCATCTGTTTGCACATGCAATGATGGATTGTGCTCTCCATTTTCACATGTAGCTGTCCAATATACCCTATGTCTATCATATATGTAACGCCCCGGTTTTGACCCCGTTGCACTAGATGTATATGATGTATATATATTGTAAATGATCATGGTGTGGAGCTAAAGGCCAAGGCCCCACCATTGATCGGTAATGTTATGTTTTGGATTTAAATTGTCACCGATTGAATATTGGGGCATGCGACACATATTAAGTTTCAACATCATGTAAATATGCATCATAATTAATTAATGGGCACAACCATCTACGGTCGTGGGAACTAAATCGAATGGGGCATGATTTTCCCAAGGATAAGGATGTGGGGGGGGGGATTTTGTCAAACCTTGAGCCAAAAGGGGGAAAAACACATGTGTCATCTTCTTTTGTTTTATTCCAACTACCTCCATTTAATAATTTCTGCTGGCAGCTGGGAAAAGTAATGGCAGTTAATTGTTTTGGGAGTGGGGTGGCAGGACTATCAGTCCATGCCTCCACGCACACTCCACCCAGCAGTTGACTTCGGAATGGCAAGGGGAATCCTTCACGCACTCTTCACTCACGTAGAAAATTCCATTCTCCCCATGATTTTGGCTGCTCATCACTCATGCACAGGCTCTAGGCGGTTTTGGTCTCACGTAGACATTTTCTGGGGCTCCACGAGTTTGATGAACACCCACGCACTGTAATTTCGTCCTCCCCACTGTTGTTCATTCTCATGCAGAGGGATTCCTTCCCATTTCTTATCTTCATGCACAGGAATTTCTGGGTTTTACCCACGTGATTTTCTTCTGCGGATTGGTGGGCGGTGCAGCTATGCCTTTGCCTCACGAGCTGAACTATGGGTTTGGCGTTAATTGTTACTCATGCCTAGGTCAGAATTCTGTTAATTTCTTTTACCGCATGGTCTGTGTAAGTCTCCCCGTGGATTCATTGTCTTGACAAACTGCTGATTTTCCCCTGTTGTACTTGGGTTGCTATTGCGTTTGGAAACTGTTGTAAATTCGCCTGAGAGTCATTTTGGCCACGATAGGGCCAATAATGACTCAGAAGTCGTTTTCCTGTTTAGGCTGTGATAGTTGACTTAGTTGCTTGTGTGCAATGGTTGGTCTTCGGACTGTATTGGGAGCAGGGATGTGGGCTGAGTTTTGCTTGATAAACCTGGTGGCTGGAACCACACAGACAGAGCTAGAGGGCTGACCTTCTTCTCCATCACCCCTGAATAGCACTGGAAGGGAATGCAGGGCCTGAGGGACTGTGTAGCATAGAAGGGACTGATTCCTTGTGTTGGGTGTGTTTGGGTGTCTTAGAGGTCAGGCTAGTTCTGGTGTAGGTGTCCTTGGCTCTGTAATGAGCTCACCAGCTTAGCAATTTGCCTTCTCCAACTCCTTAATGGCCTGATAAACCCAACTCTATTGGCTTGGCTATGTGTTTGGTACATCCTTGGCTATGTGTAAGCCTGCTAGTTCCCTTATTCCTTGGGGAATCATGCCCAGCTCAGGGGTGGCAGCGTTGCTGAGAGATTAAGGAGCACGCTGGCCTATGGTTGGGAGGAACGTTGCAGCGACGTAGCTAGTTGCGGATCGAGTTCATCATAAGATAAGTAATCTTGTGTATTTTACCTCTGCAATTCTACATTTACTGCTAATGAAAATGAAATGAACATGATAAAAGAATGCTTGTTTGAATGTATGATGTTTCCGCTGTGTCTGGTAGATAATTATATCCGTGCATGATAAATTCTCATGTGTGCATAATTAAGTTCAACGCATATGTTTAAGCATTCTGTTTCCCGCAATTTTTATGCCTTCACATGTTTATGGGGCTCTTAGCCCGGTTGGATAATGTTTGGGTCGCATCCTCTTTGCCGGTCGGAGGCTTGGGGACGTGACAATATAGATGCAACTATGTAATGTGCCCTCCATCTATTATGTGGATGCCAGATGTCCATACTGTCTATTGTATGGACGCTCTACCAGTTAATAGTAAAGAAAACAATAGTCTGCTGTCTCCTAATACCTCTACCATTGTATGGATGGAGAAGACATTAAATAAATTGGGATTTGTGAATACCTTGGGTTCTAGTTAAAGTCACTACGATTGAACTGCTACAGGAAAAATTAACTGCATATTTTTTATATTATATAAATATAATATTCCTTACGTAAGTTATCTATGTTAATATAAATTTATATATTTGTAAATGAATATAGAATTCATTATATATATATATATAATGTAAATTAGATTGAATATAGAATTTATCAGATATACTAAAACAACAAGTTATATAGCTTAACAGTAAATTCATTTTAAGTTATATAATTAAAAGAAATCCATTTTAAATTTAAATTTTGAACTTAATGGCAAATTTTATCCACTATATTTGGCATGGAGATATTTTTTGAATTTTCATAGTTGCTGGGTTTGAACATGAACATGAATTGGGTGACTATGTGTGTATCCTCTCCCCAACTTTTGCATTATCAGTATTTCTTTTAACTTGACAATTTATGCATCAAATGCTACAAGGCCTGCCTGCAATTTATCAAAATGGCATGATATACTTGAACAAAGTTGGTGAGTTGAACATTGAGCAATGAAACTTCTGAATCACATGCCATGACCATTTATCCATGACTCTCTATTAGTTGATATTGGCTTGTAAGAATGGTTGGTAAGGTGTTCAGTATAGCTGCAAAATGTTTTTGGTTTCTATTATTTTGAGGCCAGGTATCTCCTATAAAATTTTCTCGTGCTGATTTGAGGCTACACTGGATTTAGTTAGTTTATCTAGGTGATCTCTAACTTGAAGGATTGTTTTAAATGCAGGTAAGAGGTGTGAAGCCTTTATCACTTTCTGAAATGGAAAATTTGTTCAACAACCTTTGGATAACTGTTTCTTCAGGACTTGTGAGTATAGTCCTGTGTATGTATTTTTACAATATCTTGTCTCTGACTCATAGATTGACTACATGAAAAAATAATCTCTTGCAGGATCCCAATCCTAACAATTTAGTTGCAACTACCACATTTTATTTTGAGGCTACCAAAGCCACACTTTGCTTGGTACACAAATAACTACTCGGTACAATTATTTTCATTTTTTCATTTCTTTAGTTTGCCCAAGGAATATTGTGCTTATGCCATGTATTTTGATGCATCAGATTAGGGTTGAAACAGACCCATCTGATAAAACACTATTGCAGATGATTGTTTCATCATTTGATCCCCTGACGACATTTGAGTAAGCTATCTGTCTACTTACTCTTATTTTTATTTTTACTGAAGGAAAATGTACTTACTGTTATTTTATTTTTACATTCAATTGCAGGTTTAAGGAATTCATCAAGGAGCAGCTTGTCAACAACTACTCCTTTGAAACAACTTCATGATCAGAGTCTTCTCCTTTCAAATGAATTAATATCATATTGACTTTCCATGGCTGATATGGCATACCAATACCCTCTTTGTACTCCTGTATGCAGGACCCAGGTTGTATTGAAATTCAAACTCAAGCCTTCATTGGACAGAAGGTCTGCCATTGCATTTATTTCTTTATAAACATGGATAAATGACACATTTCAAAAGGAAGATTCCACATGTTTTAACTGAGCTAAGATTGGGAGGAAAAACAAGTAGGTTGTTATCCATCCTAAACCTAGCAGTCATCCAATTAATATAACATTTTACATTGAATTTGAGCTGTCCAAAAAGGCCATATCTTGCAATTTTTCAGTTTCTTCCTAGCCTACTAAAATGACAGTGCTATCTCCTAACTTTTTTTTTCTCCTTTCCAGGTATTCTGGTTTTGCCGTTCCAAATGTCATAAGAATTTCAAAATGAAACATAACCCTCAAAAGGTGAAGTGGACTAAAGCATATAGAAAGCTACATGGAAAAGAACTTACTAAGGTATCTTTTGTGTGCTCATGAGACATGTTCACATGTTTGCCCATGTTTTCCCATATTGTGCCACAATTTTCATCCAAACTTGCAATACAGATGATTACTTATTTGGGTCTATCTCTTTGCACTTAGATAGTTGCCAAAACAAACTTCGATATTAGTCAATTTTTGCAACAATAGTAATTTTTTTTAACAATTTTGAAGAATGCAAGGAAAACCATTTCATTTTTTGTACCATACCAAATGCTTAAGGCCATGTTTTGATGTGGATGGAGTTAATTTGATGACATTATTAAACATGCAAAATTTTCAGTTAATATAGTTTCTCTGAAACAAATAGGACACAACGCTCAAGTTTGAGAAAAGAAGAAACATGCCTGAGAGATATGATAGAAGTGTTCAAAATACTTTGAAGGCCATCAAGAATATTGAGGACGTTTGTGTTAGTAGGGAGGCTAAATTATGGGAGAACATGTTTGTCTCAATCTCTTCAACTTTCCTTGTAAAAGAGTCCAGGGATAATAATTGAAAAATTAGCTAATTGGTTATCTTCTAGATAACCATGTTTTATGTTAACTTCTATTCTCCCATTAAATGAAGGACTCAATCTCATGATGACATTACAAGGATAGTGTATGTCTTGTCGTCGGTGAAGTTGGATTTAAAGAGAATTGGGTCCAAACGCCTAGAACAAGCCAAAGGATTATGGAAGAATATATTTTTAAGTCCTCAGTTTCACTCTAAATCATGGCCATTGAATTTTTTTTTCATTTTTTCCCATATGTGGTTGCAGAAATTTTCCCCATATGTGATTGCGAATTCGCAACTTTGAAGCAATGATAGTGGAGGACAATGCAAGGATTGTCCTATGTGAGGTCATGTAAAGGCATGCCAAAGATATTTTAGTAGTGGACAACAATGGCTACAATGCAATCAAGTGATATAGAATTCTTAATTGTATTAATTAAAGACCAAATATGTGTATATACTACACAATGATCGTTATAATATTATTTTTCTATTGTTGTGACAATGCATAAAAGTTCTTTTCTATCAACAATGATTCTCTCTAATCCCAAGCTTCACAACCCAAAATTGAAATCATCACAACCCAAAATTGAAATTATTTGGTGAATCAATTGACAATCGATTTTTGCATTAAGAGTTTGTGTTGCCATAAGGATTTATTATGTAACGTTTGTAATAGTGCATTGTTTTAGGGTTTTCTATTTGCCATGATTATTTCTTTTAAAATTGAGTTTGTTGAAACTCTCACATATTTTCCAATGCTTTTCACTATATTGGGTGGTTGTAAAATGTGTCCTAAGATTGTAATTAAAAGGAATTTGGTGAGTACAGGAATTGCATTGCCCCTTCGAGAGGGGATGTTTGATTGGTGCATTATTTAAATGCTAATTGGTTATCTTGGATTGGTTATCATTGAAAATATTTGTTTGTGTAGAATGTGATGAATTAAAATACAAAAATAATGATTATCAAGTTACTATAGATACATAATGGCTTACCTTGTAATAGTTCTTCAAGTCTTTCAAATGCATTTATTTAGTGCAAAAATGACTTGAAGGACTACTATAGGGTAGGCCATTATGGATCTATAGTAACTTGATAATCATTACTTTGTATGCTTGAATAATGCAAAATTTGTTTTAATATTATCATTATCAAGAAATAACAACTTCTTAAAGGGTGCTAGCTCAATGGTAGAGCACCTGCCTAATTATAGGCAGGAGGTTGTTGGTTCGATTCCTCCGTACCCTATCATAAATTTGTGACTACAAAAATGACTAAATTCACATATATACGACTATTAGTAGCTAATTTACTGTATCTAGTCGTATTTATCTTAGTCATTAATATGTTATCATCTAGTAGTTTATTTAGTCGTATATTTGGTCATTAATTGCTGCAATCAATGACTAAATCATTGACTATCAATGACTAATAAGTCAAGCTATCAATGACTAAGTGAAATACGACTAGCTATAAGATAGTGGAAATTAGCTACTATTAGTCGCTGACTCAAAAATAGTCGTTTATAGTCTGATTTTAATCATTTTTTTAGTCATTAATTTCTCATTTTGTACAAGTGACCTCATGACTCTATGATGACCAAATACAATAGTAATACCCTGTCGGAGGAATAATAACATCTCCCTTGGGTTACATCAGTAAAATACATTTAGAATATCCTTTGAAGTTACAATATTTCAACACTCCCCCTTAACGAGAAGGTTATTCTATTGACAACATCATCATAGACTATAGGAGAACAGAGAGACAATTACAACAATACATTGAGGAGATACATCTATACGTCACATGAATTTTTTCACAATTAGTAACTTGGAACAATTACTCTTCATCTTCTGCATCACATGATCACTCGATCCTTTCTTTGCAACAATTCATCGATCTTGCGATCCTTCATAGCAACACTTCGATCTTCTAGATCCTTTGAAGTAGTACTTTGATCTTCAAATCCTTTTCAGCTGAAATTTGATATTATGATCCTATGTAGTACTTTGATCCTTTGTAGCAACACTTCGATCTTCTCAATCCTTTACAGCAACACTTCTATCTTCTTGATCCTTTGCAGCAACACTTCGATCTTCTTGATCCTTTGCAGAAGCATTTTGATCTTCTCGATCCTTTGCAACAACACTTTGATCTTCTGCAGTAGCCTTATGATATTCTTGATCCCTTGTGGCAGCACTTCGATCCTTTTCGATCCTTTTGTAGCAGCACTTCGATCCTTTCGATTCTTTGCAGCAACACTTTGATCCTTCTTGATCCTTTGCAACCACACTTCGATCTTCTTGACCCTTCGCTGCTGTACTTCGATTTACTTGATCCTTCGCCGCCACGCTACCTATAGTACACATGATCTATTTGCAAGATTATCAATCTCGATCACTTTAGGACATAAGTCAAAGGATGATGCAATCCTCCATCAGCATGATCCATGAAATCGATCAGCTGAATCGTCTACAACTAAATGTAGATCTCGACCACACCCAGTGCTGACCCTATCGTCTGCAAGGAATCATCGTAGACCATCCATACCACACAGGTTAGGACCACTCACAAATGAGTGTTATACTACGGTATCTACACTAACATGTAGGTATACTCAACAAAATAAGAGTATTGTCTGCAGAGCTGATCTCAACCACATACACAATGTCGGCCCATCGTAGAACATCCATACCACACTACATTGTCCGTGAGGACTCATCATAGAGAATCCATACCACAAAGGTTAGGACAACTCCTAAGTGAGTGTTATTCTATGGAATCTACATATGAATGTAGGCATACTCTCCATAAAAGAGTATCGTTTGCATAGCATATCTCGACTACATACACAATGTCAGTCCTGGCATCCGTGAGGACTCATCGGAGAGCATCCAGATCACATAGGTTAGGACCACTCCCAAGCGAGTGTTTAATCTACAGTATCCACAGCTGAATGTGGGTACTCTCCATGAGAGTAACATATTGCAGGGAAATCCTTAGCTAGTAAGGACCACTCTCATGAACAGAGTGTTATACCTGCTATCCGAGAGAGAGGATAATATCGTCCACAAGTGAATGTGAGTACTCTCCATGCAAGAGTAGCATCTGCAGGGCCATCCTTAGCTACTAAGGACCACTCTCATGAACAGAGAGTTATACCTGCCATCCTCAAGAGAGGATACTCTCTTCCACAAACAAATGTGAGACCATCATCACTGTCATCCATCATCGATGTTAGTCTCACCATTACTCCTCCTTTCCTAGGAAGTTTCCATATTATCAACCTACTCCCCCTTTGTCCGAGGAGGGCCATGTTTCTGACTTGATCTTCCTTTTTCGAAGAGGGCCCATCATTTGTAGTCCCATCACTTCTCCTCCTTGCGAGGAAAGTCCTTCTGAACTACACCAAGCTTGTCGCGGAAATACTCAAACTTTATTCAAGATAGAGGCTTGGTCAGTCTATCAACAACTTGCTCATTGACACCCACATATTGGAGCTTGATGGATCCCTTTTGTACCATATCCCTTTTATAGAAATATCAGATTTCTATATGCTTCGATTTGTCGTGGAACATTGGATTCTTTGTCATCTTTATACAACTCTGGTTGTCACAGAAAATTACTGTGGTGTCCACCTCCATGTCAAATATTATTGACATCAGCTTTCGAATCCATATTGCTTCACAAAAAGCGAACCAAGATGCAATATACTCTGCTTCATCCGTGCTGAGAGAAACACTGGACTGTTTCTTACTAAACCATGAGATCATGGTGGATCCTAGACAATAACATCCACCTGATGTGCTTTTCTTGTCTGCGGCACTTCCTGCCCAATCTGAATCTGTATACCCATGCAAATTGTAGTCATGATTTCTTCCATAGTACAACCCCAAATCAGTCGTACCTTTTAGGTACCTCATCACATGCTTTGCAGCTATCAAGTGAACCCGTCTAGGTTTAACTAGATACTGACTCAAGGTGTTCATAGCAAAGCATATATCTGGCCTTGTGTTTGTCAGATACATTAATGACCCAATAATCTGTCTATAGTGAGTCATGTCCAAACAACCACTTTGCATATATTAAGGAATTGATTCCTTAATTAACTGAAACTTGTTTATTACAATTAAGACTCAACTGATGTCTTATTACTTCGACTTCACTTGGAGGCATACATGGGAAATTCAAATTCTCTCTCTCTATCTCTGTGCTCATATTGTTTATCATTAATTAATTCTGCATGGTCCATATGTGTTTCATTAATTAATCATCTATATCATATCATACTCATAAGAATTGTTCCGAACCTATGATCATATGTATTACCCTGAGTCATATATTCATATTCTAAAGTAAATCACTCTAGGGGTAGCTAATCCCTAAAGAATACTTGTAGCACTTGGTGACCATGAATAATCATACATCACATAGTATATCCTCGATACTCAATACAACATACATTCAAACTTGCTACAACACACCATCTCTAGTTAAGGAGAACCATCTCATAGGGTACCATCTATGAGAATCATTTGACTTGATACGACACAAGTCTCTGACCTTAATACAACATAAGGTCATGATCTTAATACAACATAGGATCCTAGTACAAGCATATCTCTCGAATAGGACAAGGTCCTAGCTTGATACAACACAAGTCTTATGGGAATGACTACTGAAGTTGTACTTCAACACTAGGAAGGTAGGCATTGACAAACAACTTGATAGGTTTCTTATGGTAGAGGATATTAGAGGGGATTTTGGAAGATATAGGACTTGGTCCTTTTCTACTGAGGTATTTGATCATAAGTCTATTTTTTTACAACTAGACTTTGAAAAGATGACTAAACCTTTTCTTTTCAAGATTAAACACACTCAGCTTGAGGAACCTGACTTTTGTGAGATCGTTAGAACTAAATGTACCTCTTTTTCTCATTTTGATCATATGCCTCTAACATAGAAATTGTTACATAAGTTGAAATATCTTCAAAAGGAAGTTTCCCAGTGGTCTAATATTATTGAAGGAGGAAAATAAGAGTGATCTTAGTCAAATTGAAATGGAAATTGAAGCAGTATCAGGTTTGACTGATGATGACTTATTCTCTTCCAATAGAAAGGAAAATTTGATTGTTTTGGAAGAAAAGAGGTAAAAAAATTTAAAGCAAGAGAAAGAAACTTGGAGTCTCAAAAGAAGAGATATCTAGTTAGCAAATGGTGATAGTAACACATTTTTTCAAGAACTATGCAAATCAAACAAGAATCAACAATGCAATTTGGGATTTGAAGGAGGCAAATGCTGACAATCTGTATGAACAAAGTTCCTTAGAAATTGCACTTGTTTCTCATTTTAAATATATTTATAAACAAAGTGATTATATAATTTTGTAATAGAAATTAAAGGTGCTTAGGAACTACCCCTTAATGTTCAACAATGAGGAAGGGGTTAAAATTGGTGAAGATAAAAATGTATTAATGCAGTTTTGCAAGGCCAAAATACCTAGCCCTGATGTTTGTCTTGTTGATTTTTCCATCCATTTATTTGATTTAGTTGGTCGAGATTTGGTGAATATTGTAGAAGAAGACAAAAGATTGGGGGAGGTTCTAGAGAATTTAAATGCTACATACATTGCTCTTATTCCTAAAAGGGAAAAACTTGAATCCTTTAACGATTATAGACCCGTATCTTTATGTAACCTTATTTATAATGTTATTAAAAAGATTATATCAAATATGATTAATCCTATCATGGTCAAAAATATTTCAAACGAGCATTTTGGTTTCTTGTCTAATATACAAATTTTGTATGCTATTGGAGTGGCCCAAGAGTGCATGCATACTATAAAATCAAGGAATATTCAAGATTTCATTCTTAAAATGGACTTGATCAAAGCTTATGATAGAGTTGACTGGATTTTTTTGAGATTTGTCCTCATTAAGATTGGGATCCCTGTTGAAGTTAATAATTGGATCATGGCTTGCATCACTTATGCAAATTATGCTATTCTAATTAATGGTAATCCATCCTCTTTCTTGAAAGGCAGTAGAGAAATAAGACAAGGATTCACTCTATGCCTTATATTATTTCCCTTGAGCATTGAAGGCCTTAGGAGAATCATTGACACTGCTAAGATGAACAAGTAGATAAAAGGTATCATAATTTCCTCCTTAGTTTTTATATCACATTTATTGTTTGTTGACGATGTGTTAATATTTGGTAGGAAGTATGTACTTGAATGGAAATGTTAAATTCAATGAAGCATAGGATATTCAGGCTAGCATGAATTCAAATTATGAAGAAGATGTAGGAGAGAGAGAATAAATTTAGTAACTCGGATCAATAATTCGTGGCAAATTAAACACTCATGAGACCAATAGTTGGAATAATGATATTACATCCATTAATCAATTATAATAAGTAATACAATGGTAATACATATAGGATAATTCGAATGCCTAAGATAGGATTCGAATCTACCAACCTGGATTGACTCTGGAGCTAACTCGGCGTGGGAAAATCATCATTAGAGCTCACTAATGCAACTTTGGATCACTAAAATAGATCACACTTAGTTAACTGATGTAGGTAGGTGAGCAAATGCACCCTACCTCCCTTGAATCATGGAAATTGGTGCTAGGATGACTAAAAGTGATCTAACTAATGGGAATCAAAGCATATTTGGACTTAACTGAATACCTACTAGGGTAAAATACTGGAGACTGCTGGTGGCACTGTTAGATTTTAAGCATTAAGCTAGAGGATATTTAACTAAGAGAACAACAAGCACAACAATTAAACACAAGATACAATGAACACAATGTTTTTCCTCAGGGAAACCATAAATGGAGAAAACCCCGCAACTTCCTCAGAGATAGAATCAACACCAAAGTGAAAGCCAAAAACAGTAAGATGATCTCCCGACAGCAGTAACCTCTTTCTTCCTTACCCCAGTGTCTTTCTCTTCCTCAGCTATGTGCTACAACTGAGTGTGAGTGAGTGTGTGATAAATAGAGAGGCTAGCTCTCTATTTATACTAATTCCCGAATTAACTAAACCCAACTAGGGCTGAATTCACTAGGTGAGTCTAATAACCCTAGTGCCCCAGAACTGCGGGGACTTTAACCCTTAGACAATAGGAGAGTTAACCACCTTGACTTGACATGACTTGTTTACATTATAGAAACTTCCCGATAGGAACATCATGGTATGACATGACTCAAGTATATTACAAATACATCCCGGAATAAACATCGGGTTACAATACATAAGAAATACAAGTGAATACATTCCAAAGTTACAATTACATCAACACTCCCTCTTAACTAGGAAGGTATTCTCTTGACACAATTTATCAGCACAAGTCTTCTTCTTTATATCATCTAGACCATATTCGAGTCTTCTTCATCTTCACCTTCAAGTCATCTCTATCTTCAAGTCACCTTCATCTTCAAGTCATATTCATCTAGATCTAGATCATCGTCACTGGATCTGGATCATCCCTCGATTTGGATCCTCTCTGGAGCATCATCTATGGATCTAGATCATCCCTCGATCTGGATCATCTCTGGATCTGGATCATTCCTTGATTTGGATGATATGTGCTGGATCATCAACATTGAATCTTCACAGGTGCTATCTCATGATTCTTCTCGTCACAGGAAGTTCTACAGAGCCATCCCTTTTTCATGCTGGATGTAGGCCTACCCTCAGTGTAGGTCTTTCCCAGTGCTTATATCTGACCCTAAGTCAGAATGGCCCTCCCAGCACTTATATCTGATCATGTAGGAACCAATACTATAATCATATCAGAAAGGCAATGCCCAACACTCACATCTGACCATGTGGTAACATAGCCCACAACCTTGTTAGAAAGGCCTAACACTCACATCCGTTCAACCAATGATTGGAAAGGCCCAACACTTACACTTGGCCATGCGAGGAACCAATCCTCCATGCCAAAAGGCTCTGCACTTACATCTAACAACCAATGTCAGAAAGGCTCAGAACTTACATCCGTTCAACCAATGATTAGGAAAGGCTCTGCACTTATATTCGACCATGCAAGGAACCAATCCTTCATGTCGAAAGGGCTCTGCACTTACATCCATTTAACCAATGATCGAAAAGGTGTGCACTCACATTTGATCATGTAGGAACCAATCCTATAGTCCTATCAGAATGGCTCCTAGTCCCAGACTGAGCTACCTGGTTACTGACTAGGCGCCTCCATTCCCAGAATGGCATTCAACGCTTACTTCTGATAATGTAGGAACCAATCCTACAATCTTATCAGAATGGCTTAGCACTCATATCTAACATGGAAGGAACCAATCCTCTCACCATTGTTATCAACCCAAACGACACTTCTCTGTCTGAGTGCCGACATTTCCTATGTTCGCGCACAAAAGGACATTTATGGATTGAAAGTTGCCTAAAACACTATAGATGGGCATGTTATGAAATACATTCACTATCCATCTAGCTTTCCATTTTTACTTTTTCATATGTCAATTGTTGTACGCGACTTTGCCTATAAGCAACCCACGTACATATGCGACTTTTCCTACAGCATGTCGCGTACTGTACACGAGTATTTGTCATTGCAACCCTTGTACAGATCTGTACGCGGGTTTCCCTTATATCAAGTCGCGTGTCATATGCGGGTTGCCAGTATCAATACTCGTGTACACCTTCCTTTGACATTAAAAATAATAAATTGTGATTAATTGAGATTTGTTAAGCCCTAAACACTATCTTAACTGTCTCAACCTCCTCAACATTCGAAATTGCCTTATTTCACTTAGTATAAATATAGGCCTTGGGGAGGGCATTAATCAATCATACTTGGAGAGCAAAGTTACACTGGTGGTATCTATTTAGAAGTCTTTGGAGTAGTAGAACTCAGAATCCTTTGGTTGCAGAGGAGTCCTTGTTTCAGGCGTTGGGTTGTAACCTTAACTCATTCACTATTGTTAATAAAGAGAATCCTTATTCTAAATGTGTGTTGAATATCTTTCATGTATCATGGTTTGATGAATATTTATGATTAAGCACTCTATATACTGTTTATCTAACTTGTCATATATACATGTATAAGTTTACACTTGGAGGATTTGCTCTTTGCAGGTGAAGGAGAAACATCCCTGAAAGCTTTGGAGGAGAAGCAGAGTGGGAGAAGACAAAGCTTGGATCAACCATCGTAAATCAAGTGAGTCTATCCTATCTTCTTATTTCCTTTCTGTACTTTAAAGCTAATTGTTTGCAAGATTTAAGAGTACGTTGGTAACCCCAGACCTTCGGTTATAAGGTGTTTATTCCTGAACAACAAAACTGGTGACACCGTTGGGGAGCCCAAACTGCTGTAGGTTATTTCTGTTACTCGTGACCAGTCTTTGCCTTGAGTTTGTGTGTGGTATCTTGTCCTGGTTCATGCTTACCATAGTGTTTGAAGGCCTTGTGTATTTTCCTTCTTTTTGAGAAAATTTTGTACCTGTACGTGGGTTGCTCTTATACACAGTCGCATACAGAGGCCTGCGTATGCGAGTTGCTCTCTAGGACAGTTGCGTACAGTACGCGAGTTTCCCTTATACACAGTCGCATACAAGCCTTGAAATAGGGATTTTTGGGCTAAGGTTTGCTTGTCCCTGTCCTTTTATGATTCCTGTTTGTTAGTTGGTCTTCCTTATAAGCACTGTGCTGTTAGTTTGATGACCTTGTTGGCCACACCTTGTGCTTTCCTGTAAAGCCCTTGAGTTTATTTTGTTTGGATTGTCTTCTGTTTGCATTTTGAAGTAGGTCTGCCTGTTTGGGTTATAAGTTGAAGTGTTTTTGTCCGAATCAGTGACCAGGCTGCTGGGCAATGTTTTTCCCAGTCTATCTTTGGATAGTGATTGGTTTGCCACTTACCTTTGTGTGTTTTTAGTGATTTCTTGTCATTGTACCCACCCAAGATAGGGTTCCAAGTCTTTCCTTGTTGGTTGATATTTGGTCTTATTAATCTGTTTACTTCAATTTGCTTGCTTTATACAGTTGATTTGATCCAAGTATACTCAAGTTTAGTGCATTTTAGGTGCATAGTAGTGTTTGAGCATTTTAAGAAGTGAAAAGAAAACATTTTCAAGCTTTTTGCATTTGTTTTTGCATAAGTAGTTTTATTTTCAGTTTTAAAATATAATCTCAAAACTACAAAAATATAGTCTTAGTTTCTCTTTATCGTTGCATTTGTTCATCAATTTATATTTACAAAAGAAAAAGAAGTTTGCTTTAGTAGTGGTAATTTGCTTTGAAAAAATTACACCTTTGCTTTTTGTTTCTTATCGAGTCAAAAACGCCATAGTTCATCACTCCACTTCCTTCTGAGTAAGAAATAGCCTTTAAAATGAACGCAATAATTAAAATTTACTAGTAATTTTTATTTTCTAGGGCCATTCACCTACTAGCTTAGGCTAGACTTGTGGGATAGGAAGTGTAAACTTCCCATAAGTTTTAAAATTCAGACGTAGTGGACTATTCGATAGGTAAATCCTTGTCTTTATCAATTGTATCTAGGAAGATCCTCTCAAAAGGGAGTCAAGCACGAGGCCATGTAGAGGCATTGGATTGAGGAGATAACCCTCCGATTCCTTGTCAAAATGTAAATCAGGACTTTTACGCATCTGGGTATTTTTTCCTAGATAGAGTTTCGGGCTCAGCTACCTTGCCCATGCGCCATACGAGTCAGGCTTGCGACTATCCCCCCAGACTCTTGGTATAGCTAAGGTAGCCTTTAGTATCTTGACATATAGGGTTCATACCTAGGTAAACTAGAAGGCTATTTCTGGTTCACCTTGGATGGGCTTGGAAGGTAACCCTTGTTGAAAGTGTAGGAGGGCGGTGGGTGATTCCTCCACTTGTGCCTAAGAACCACTTCAAGGACGCCAAGTAACTGTTCTTCAGCGTTCTTCGGGAAAGCATATCTTTCACCCTTGTTGACTGTTTGAGGCTTTAGGAAATTTCATAGTGTTTGCTCTGTGGTTTTGTCTGTGTTTAGTTGGCCTTAGGGTTTGATTTGTTAAATTTTCAATCGTGGAGGACCAACCTATAAGAAGGTCAAGAAGGTTGCAAAACCTTCCTCCTCTCGTCACATTGGAACCTCCACCTCTACCCCAAAGGCGGAGATTGGACACGGACGGTTCATTTGAACCGGTAGGAGTAAGTGAAGTTCCAGGTGAACCATCACTTATAGCTAACCGTCTTGATTTTGATACAGTTGAGATAGAAGACTTGCAGACTGATGAGTTTGCAAGGAATTTTAACACACCCTTGACTGACTTAAACGATCCTATGATCGTCCAGGTTAGATATTTTGATTCACCTGTTTTAGGTGTCCCTGTGGGCATGATTATGTCTACTGTGGGAGAGAGTTCTTTTGTTTTCACCTCAACTGTTTCAGCTGAAGGTGTGCTACCTGCCCCAGTTAGTACCCCTAGATCTAGCATACACACTATGCCAATTCACTCCAGCGAGCCGGGTGGTCCAATCGCCGGTTCACGTAAGCTTAGCAGGTGCTTCTGGTGACATGGTTATTGGGATTCCTAGTATACCTACTGTTCCTTCCTCCTTCACATACACTGCCCAGAGTGGTCCGATAGGATCCTCGGCTTTCATCCAAGGATTTCCTTGGAATGGGGGGCATATTCCCCCATCCACTCCATATGTAGGCCCATCACCTCCTTATGTAGGAGTGCAGTTTGGAAACAACACCTCTTATGGGCAAAGTTTTCAAACTCTGGTCTCGACCCCATTTACGAGCTCTCCCTTTTCGTTGTTTAGCGAAGGGATACCTGCTCCTGTTTTTCAGACCCCATTTTTTATTGGGACGGCCTGAACCTCTTATACCGCACCTCCCACTCACAACCCTATGGCTTACAGACGAAATCCGTTTCAAAGTAATCCATCCACTTCGCAACCGGTGGCAGGGGGAAACCCCACCTTTACTTATGGGCATTCGGGGGCAGGTCCCTCTAATCCCTAGACTGGCACTTTCAGTGCCCCGGTTCAACCCAAGCTTCCGTTCTTGGCAACATTAAACTTGCCAGACTTGTCTAAGTTGATGAATGACCCGGTGAGGCATGACCTCTCATGGCCACCTGTTCCCACCAAATTGCCATCGGACATCCCTAAATTCGAGGGCAAAGTTGGTGAAGATCCTGGGGCTCACGACACCACATTTCATTTATGGTGTTCTTCGAATTCATTGAATGAAGATTCAGTTAGGTTGAGGCTGTTCCAGAGAACCCTAACAAGTATCGCGGAAAAATGGTACATTGAGTTGCCTTCTGCTGCTTTCAGTAGTTTTTGGGACTTGGCTAGTGCATTCCTTAGCCACTTTCAGCTTCCGGTCCGATATGATTTCGGAACGGACTTGTTATCTACCTTTAGGCAGAACAAGGCTACCCACATCTCGGATCATATCCAAGAGTGGAGGAGGTGAAAGAGCCTTATAAAAGCCACTATTCCTCTTGAGTTCTTACTAGAGTGGTTCCTTAAATCCCTGTTTCCCTACATATCTAAGGACGTATCCACCTCAGGAGTGACGAATGAATAAAAATCCATTCTCAGGGCCGAGCAATTGGATTTGATTTATTCACAATCTGGGATCTTGTATGAGATTATCCTTGAGGCACTGAGGCCTACCCACGATGCGGAGAAGCCTAATCCTGGGCCCCATGCCGATGGTGTGGTTGGGTCCGTAAACTCTCCCACCATAGAGTCTTTGGCTAAACAACTTCATCAGTTGTCCGTCAAGCATTCTACGATGGAGGAAGAAAAGGCTTCCCCCTCCCCCCAGAGTGCAAATGTTTTTGTACAGACCTCTCAGAAGGGCAATCAGCAACCCGACAGGAAGAAAAAGAGAGGAAAGAAAGGAGATGGAAGTCAAAACAAGTAGAAACTCACGAATAGTGCTGATGGGGGCAAGAAAGAAAAGAAAAAGGTTAAATTTCCATGTAAGTTGTGCCACGGGGATCAGCTCACTCACCTTTGTCCCCTTATGGAACAAGCCTAGAAGCTGCTTAAAGCTCAACAACCGGCTTTCCTGAAGGATCCTTTTCCCCAAGGGCAGAACTCTGCTTCAACTTCTAATGTAGTAGGGGGCACTCCAAATGCCCCTAACCCAAACTATATCAACATGGTTCGATCTTCGACTTTATTACAGACTAGGAATAAAAACTATGAGAAAGAAATTTCTGAGAAGGATAAGGCTATAGGTGAAACTTCTAACCCTCTCACGATCGAGAAGCCTACTGAAACTATGCCGAAGATACCGAAAGGTGTCTTCAAGAAGACCTTGCATAACCCTAATGCTAGGGCTACTTCAAACTACTCCATGGTTGAAGATCTATCCCAAAATCCGCGTGCAATGTCAGCTTTAGAGGTGTTACAGAGCTGTCCCGCCTAGCGGGATGCTCTTTTAGCAGCTTTAGGCAGCATGGACTCGTCGAGTCTCATGGCAAAATTTCATTTGTCAGATGTTAAAATTCACCTACCTTACCATGTAGTGTTATCAATAGATGTCATCCATGGTGGAAAGACCATTGAAGGGCAGTCATTGACGAGGGTGCTTCTACATGCGTTATGTCCTTGTCCTGTTGGAAAGCTCTCAGAACCCCAGAGCTGGTCCCATCAAACACTCTACTTACTGCTTTTGATGGAAGGTCATTCCGTCCTCATGGTATCCTACTGGCTTTTGAAATTAAGCTGGCAAGGAAAGCAGTGTCTGTTGAGGTGGAAGTGATTGATGCACCTTTGGACTATAATTTGCTTATGGGAAGAAGCTGGACTTATGCCATGTCCGCTATTGCATCGGCCGTCTTTCGGGTAGTGGTTTTTCCACATGAAGGAAAGTTGGTAATTGTTGACCAACTTGATTTTACTTGAAAAGGCCGTTTAGAGTCTAATGAGTCCACTGTGCCATTGGTTGATCAGGTAAAACCTGCTGCATCACTGATGGGCACATTTGATATTCCATCCCCGATTAACTATATTGGTTCTACTAGTGTGTGGAAGTCGATAGCCACGGTTGTTGATAGGACTGATCCTTGGGTTCTCCCTTCCCCCCATGAACTGGAAGTGCCCTTATCGGCAGTGGAAGTAGCTTACCAAGCTATCACTCAAACCACTGTTGATCCCATTCCAGACCCTCTCACAGTCTTAGAGGACCTAGAAGAAGTCTATTTTCCCACGTAGGCGGAAAACTCTTTGCACTCTACGGACTCTTTAGATATGGTTTTACCTTCTGATGAAGCCATTCTGGAAGACATGAGTGGACGTGGTAAGATCTGTGAATATCTTCACCATCGATCCTATTTTTTTCCAGAGCTAAGCAGAATAGAGAATCAAGAGTTTCATATGAGACTGTCAGACGATGTTGATACACCCATCAATCCCTTACCCAGGGAAGGAATGTTTGCTGAGGGGAATATGGCAAATATTTCCGCTACTATCCCTATCAACATCTCTGTAAATCCTAATGTCGTGGAAAACATATATAAAGGTGCAAACTACTCTCCTGAGGAGATTGCTATCTATACTGCCTTGTTTAAGGAATTCTGTGATGTCTTTTCTTGGTCGTATGAGGAGATGCTAGGCATTGATCCATCGATTGTTGAACATGAGATCCAAACATATCCTGATGCCAAACCTGTTCGGCAAAAGTTAAGACCTGTTAACCCGCGTAAAGCGGCAGCTGTGAAGGCTAAAGTTGAAAAACTGTTGAAGGCTGGTTTTATTTATCCAATAGCTATGACAGAATGGGTATCCAACCCTGTTCCTGTTGATAAGAAGCAAGGGACCATACGTGTCTGTACTGACTTCAGATATTTGAATAAAGCCTATCCTAAGGGAAACTATTCCATGCCATTTATAGACAAGATTATAGATGCTTGCATGGGAAGTGAAGTGTTCTCGTTTATGGATGGTTTCTCCGGATACAATCAAATTCAAATAAAACCGAAAGACCAACATAAAACTGCTTTCATTTTTACTTGGGGTACCTTCGCATACAAAAAAATACCCTTTGGATTGAAAAATGCTGGGGCAACCTTTCAACGGGCTATGAACTTTGCCTTCCATGATATCAAAGCCATTGTCGAACCTTACCTTGATGATCTGCCTACACATTCTCGTAAGAGGATTCAACATCCAGATCACTTACGGTTGATATTTGAGAGATGCAGATACTATAAGATCCACTTGAATCCCCACAAATTTGTGTTCTGTGTCGAGTCAGGAATATTGCTCGGGTTCATTGTCTCTAATAGAGGCATCCAGTTGGATCCATTAAAAGTAGAGGCCATTGTAAATCAGCCTCCTCCTCGTTCTATCAGGCAACTTCAAAGCCTACAAGGAAAGTCTAATTTTCTTCGACGTTTTATCGTTAACTATGCCAAGATTACCAAGGGTTTCATGCACCTGATTAAACAAGACACCCCATTTGTATGGGATGAGACTGCACAACTCACTTTCGAGGCATTGAAAAAAGCTTTGTTGTCGGCACCTTTACTGCATCCGCCAGATTACTCTAGGGATTTTATATTGTATTTGGCCGCGTCTAAGTTGACCATTGGGGTAGTACTGGTCCAGGAGGACGATAAGCTCGTAGAGCATGTCATTTACTATCTTAGTCATGCTTTGGCCGGACCTAAACTCAGGTACTCCCACGTTGAGAAATTAGCCTTAGCGGTTGTCTATGCTGTTCAGAGGTTACCCGACTACATTTTACTGAGGACCACAACAATAGTGGCGGATGTGAATCCCTTTCAATATGTTTTGTCCCAACGGATTGTTGGGGGCAAATTCAACAAATGGATAGTTATTCTGCAAGAGTTTGACTTGGATTTTCAGTCCGCTAAGTCTAAAAAGTCCTTAGTTTTTGCTGAGCTTATAGCAGAATTTCCTACTAAAGAAAATGTAGCCATTGAAGATGACTCATTCCTAGATGAGCATATCTTCTTGATATCCACCTCTGATCCTTGGTACAGAGATATTCTTATATATCTCTAGACTTTGAAGTATCCTGCAGCTTCCTGATGGGAGGAACAACGTAAATTACGCCTTCATGCTAAGAACTATCTCATCATAGGAGATACATTATATCGAAGAGGGGTAGATTCCATTTTGCGTCGATGTCTTACCCATGAGGAAGTGGAGATTGTCTTGAATGATTCCCATGGTGGAGCATGTGGGGGTCATTTATCTGGGTTAGCAACGGCCCAAAAGATACTACGTGCCGATTATTTCTAGCCCACGATCTTCAAATATTGTGTGGAAGTGGTGAAGCGTTGTCATCCTTGTCAGCTTTACACCAGGAAAATGCGGTCACATCCTGCTCCGTTGTTTCTCATTGTCTCGGTAGGCCCCTTTATGAAATGGGGGATTGATTACGTAACATGTAACCCAGCCTCGACTGGGGGGCATAAATATATTATTGTCGCTGTTGATTATTTTACGAAATGGGCAGAGGCAATGCCTACTTTTAAAGCCAACGGGGAAACATCAGCTTTCTTTGTATTCAATCAGATTATAGCACGGTTTGGTATACCCAAAGTGATTGTCACTGACCATGGCATTCATTTTCAAAATAGCATGATGACGGAACTGACCACTATGCTTGGATTCAGACAAGAGCATTCATCTTCATACTATCCGCAAGCAAATGGTCAGGTTGAGGCTGTAAACAAGACTTTGAAGACCATCCTCAAACGTACAATTGATGTAGCCCGTTCTAACTGGCACATCATGATATACCCTGATCTTTGGGCGTACCGAACTAATGTAAAAACTGTTATGGGTTTCTCCCCCTTCCAACTCATTCATGGAGTGGAAGCCGTTACCCTGGTTGAATGTGAAATCCCGTCTTTGAAAATAGCTATTCATGTGTTACCCCATATGACAGAGCTTGAAGAACGTCCGGTACATTTAGAACACCTTGATGAGTAGCATAGAGATGTGCTGACTGTTAACCAAGCTCACAAGAATAGGGTCAAAAACCAATATGATAAGTCAGTCAAACCTCAGATTTTCTTTGAGGGGGAACTTGTTTTGCTTTGGGACCAAGACAAAGAACCCTTGGGGGCAGGAAAATTCAAGGCCATGTGGTTAGGGCCTTATGTCGTGTCGAAGGTCTTAAAGAAGGGTGCATATGAGTTAATTGATTTTGATGGGAACAAGCTGCCTAAGCCTAGAAATGGGCTCTACCTGAAAAAGTACTATGCTTAGACTTAACACTTTTTCTTGTATTTTATTGTATGTATTTTTATGTACATTAGTTTGTCGGTTTTGTTTTTTATACCATCTGTTGGTTGTTGTAGATGTCTTCTGAGAGGTATCTAGGTTTCACTGCTAGTGCCAATCGCCACACTTGTAATCTAGCTTTAGCAGCATGGGTCATTTACTCTCCCTTAGGACAACTAGTTTCCGTAGGAGGTGCTTGCTTAGGTCCTGCTTCTAATAATGTTGCTGAATATAGGGCTGTAATTGAGTTTCTATGGGATGCTTTGTCACGTGGTATCACCCAGCTAGAAGTCCGCCTGGACTCTCAACTGGTGGTTTCCCAGCTCAATCGAGCTTATCAGGTGCGAAACCCTATTCTATTACGTCAGTTCATGCAAGTTAGGTTTTTGGAAAGAAATTTTAAATTTATTATATTCAATCACATTCCAAGAAATTAGAATTCATTGATTAATGCATATACTAATTACATTTTAGATTGGCATCTAACACACATTTCATAAAAATATACAACATGCACATAAAAAACACTTGTAAATAAACCGACAACAATATATATATGTGTGTGTGAGTATCTGTCTATAGATAGGTCGAGCCTAATCCTCAGATCCAGTCATAACTATATAATATACAAAAAATATACAAAATGTGGATCACAGTCCATCAAAATGTCCTAGATCTAAGCAGGACCACCTTGGTCCCCATGGTCTCTCTGTACTCTAGCTTCCTCAACCTCTTCGGCTTCGACAACCTCCATAACATCTATGTACACAAGAACTGCTCTGGCCACCTGCCTCAAAAGGTGTAACCAGACAGGTGGAACTCCAACCACAAACTCCTACATGACGGCCAGGATATGCTCTATCTGCAAAGTGGGAACTCTCTGGGTAATCCTGGCCAGCTTCCCCTCCAGAACCCTAATAAGCCCCGGGTCTTCACCTAAGACAGGATGAACAAACATATGTGGATGCCCCTTAGGGTGGACTGGTCCAATATTTGCATTTTGACATGTTTATAGGATTAGGAGTTTTATACATATGTATATATCTATAATTTAAAATTCATAAAAATTTTAAAAATTTGAAAATTAAAAAATTACCTAGCTCTCCCCATGCTCCTCCTGGAGGGAGGACAAGGTTTGGATCACCTCAAAAATCCATTCAGGCATACAGAAACTGCTCTAGTGTCGGTAGCTGCCGCTCCCACCAGAAGTAGAAGTCATCATCGTACACACTCTGCACTGAGCCTCCTCCTCCTTGACAGAGGAAGATGTATCCCCATCTGCTCAGCCTAGGATGACATGGAGATTGGACTGGTAGGGGTATGGCAGGGCTCAACCCTGGTACTCTCTCCCAAAAAAGGCAACCAATATGCTAGAATACCCGAAATTCTTCTGCCTTCCTCTCTTGCAATCAGAGAGCTGTTTTCTCATAATTGGGACAACTCCTGAACACCAATCATATAGGGCACCCTGCATACAATCCACCGCCAACCTCATTTGGTTCTGTGTAGCTAGATGTAATGAAGAGGATCCCGCAACCCTCACTATGGTGCTGGTTAGTACCTGTAGCGTAATATCATGGATATGTGCAATAGGGATGTAACTCCCTCTCTTCTGGGTACCAGGTGTGCAGTACACATCAATGTAGTTCTGGACACTTAAAGGATCACCACCCCTATCGGTGACCTCTAAGTTGATCGGTGCTCCTCATCGTGACAGGCCGACAATAAAATATATGTCCTCGGAAGTAATTTCCAAAGTTTCACCTTGTAGGTCAAACATCCCTAAATCATGGTCCCAATAGTTTATCATGAACTCCAACAAACTCACATTGGCCCACATTGGTGATGTGCAAAAGAATTTTAATAACCCACTCGTTCGTAAAGCATATACGGTGGGTGGACTTTGGAGTGCTTCCTGGTCCATATCCTCATGCTCCCGTTCCCTCCATTCCAACACTATCTTCACACCTAGCAAAACAATCATCATGAATCATCAATATCATATAAAATCTTAAAATTTTTGCCTCAATTTAGCTTTTTATCCTTCATGCAGTACACGCGATTGTCTAGTTAGACATGTCATGTACTGTACGCGACTGTCCCTAAGGGAAACCCGTGTACAGAATGCGTGTACACGAGTTTCAACATAGTGAACCCGCGTACACAGCGTGACATGCTTTAGGATGCTTAAAAATATGAAATTGGGACTCAAAATTGAAAATTGTTAGGATCAAATTGAAGAGCTCGGGGTGTAGGCTTACCTGCAACTTGCGGAATCGGATTTCGTCCACTGGATTGTCCACACCGATCGAATGAAGGTAGAGGTAAAAACTTGTTTTTTATGGCTAAAAATCAAAATGGTGAGTTTTGTTTTAATTTTTGAACTTGTTGCAGCTGCAACATTTTCCCAAAATTCTAAAAATTTTAGGACACTCCTCTACTTTGATTTAGTTGGTTTTTCTTCTCGGTTTGGTCTATGGATTTTCGGAATGTTTTACAGCGCTTTGAATTGCTATCAATCAATCTGTTTTCTCCGTTAATGCTTGGAATGATCCCATCTACAATCAAGCTCATCGTTGCTTTTTGCTTACCCTTCGAAATCATTATGAATCGGGAGTTAAGTCATTGGTCTCTCTTTTCGCCGTTGCGGAGGTTTGCTGCTTTGTATTTCACCGTTGCAGGTGGATTTCGATTCTTCACCGTTGCGGGTGGACTTTTGTTCTGCGTCAAAAGGGGATGAATATCTCCTTGGCCGACGTTGTGGACGGGGTATTGTTTGGTCTCCGACGTTGCGGACCATGCCGGGTTCTGAGGTTTCATTTCCTTGCCGATCCGTGTGTATCGGAGCTCGTTAACTTCTGTTCCCTCCGCCGTTGCGGGCGTGTTCGAGTTTTGGTTTTCTGATGTAGAGCCTCCGGGTGGCCGATGTGAGTTACGAACGTTGTTTTGTTATGCATCGCCCGCCGTTGCGGAGGAGTCCAAGTTGTCTGTCTCTGATCTCGGTCCTCACCGACACCCGATCATTGTTGATTCATGCATTCTATTAGCTGTTGCGGGTGAGTTGGTGCTGGGGACTGTCCGCCGTTGCGGAAGGTCTGGGGTTCTAGCTGCCCGACTCAGATTTGGTTTCACGGCCTATTTAGAGCTCTCGCATGTGCGACTCTTTTATATATACGAGGGGTGATTTGGAATATGGTATTATTTTATTTTGGCTCGAGCTGTCGTTGTCCTCTCCGCGCAGTCGATCCCTCGAACTCCATGGACTATCGTGCTGGTGCTTGCGTCCAGGTGTCAGTTGGAAGCTCAACCGTCCTCGCCTCATCAGCTGCGCGGCACTGCCAGGTAGGCTCGTTATCACCCTACCTAGTGCTATTCAGGTTTTGATTGGGTGATGTTTGCTGCGGTTGGGGGTATTACTAGGGTTGTGTACACATTTCCCGTTCTGCCTGCATACGAAGTTTTCCCCGCGGTTAGGTGCCATAGTCGTTTTTCTTGTGTTTTGCGCTCGCATATTGAGATTTTTCTGGTTCGGTTAACTGTTTGCGGCTAGGAGGGGCGTTTTCTTTTTAAAAAGCCTGTGTATTATCTTTTGACCCCGGCTGTATTATTTCACCTCGCGCAGTGGATGAAGGCAAGGTGCAGGTGGGCGTTATGCTGCCTGCATCTGGTTTTCCTTACGATGATGAAGCCCAGAGAGGTTTTGCGGTGGTTTTCTTGCGGTCGAATGTTTCCTCCACTGGCGTTTTTCCCGTTTACCTGGTTTCGAACCCCAACTTTTTGCCCGCGCCGTCCTGCGCAGTCCGTCAATCTTGGCTGTCTAAAACCCTAGGTGTTTATGAGGGCTGTGTCGCTAAAGTGTTTGCGATTTGAGGATGTCGTGGATAGTGGCTCTGGTGAGAGCGCCGTGTGCAAAAAATTTGTTATTGATGCCCGCAGTATCTAGCCGCACTGATGTAACTATCTTTCCGCGAGCCGCATAGGCTATTGCCATTTTTATCCTTGATAAAGCCATGTCGTCGAAATGTTTGATTTTGGGAAAGATACATTTTTCCTTTGCTTTTAAGATCCATACATTTGCATTGCGAGTTTTTAATAGGAGAACGGCACTGCGAGATGATTGCTCACTGTATTGCGCAGGTTTTAGTTTTTTTAAATAGTTAGGGCATTGTTGGATTGTGCGTACATGCATTGGTTTCTATGCCTGCTTTCACTTTAAATGGCATTCTGCATATGATGTGCATATTTTGCTTCAATGTATTGCTATCTTGGGAAAATGGCATGTCACATAATAGCGTAGATTTAATGCTGTCTCAAGCATAGTTGATAAGCTTGATATTATGCAACAGTGGTAGATTGTTCAGAACTGTGTATGCTTCACATAAATCAAGTCATGAAATATTGCACCCTAGGCTCAAGGCATTATAGAGCTGTGCAATGCATGCATTTGTTGCACAGGTTATTATCATACTAGACATAGGACAATAGCACATGGCACAGTATTGTGTACTAGTTTGATTATCCAGCCCAAAGGGCTTATGTCTTAATTCCATTGACTGGTTACTATCATGATACACTTGAGAAGGAATAAACTGTTGCATAATGTCTGCAATTCGAATTGCTTAATGTCACAATGTTATACATGGCAGGAGGAACTTACAATGTCCAAAAGACAAAAGAAGAAGACTAGAAGATGATGCCGAGATTCCAGGAGAACTACCAGCCAAAGATCATCAAACCCTCAGGAGAGATCATAGCCTAGTAGAGTTTGCCATCAGCATTGCTGAAGACTTTAAGAAGGTTGTCCGAAGGACACAGGTAGCATGCTTAGAATATTTTAAAAGGTTACTTAATGCATACAACCGCTGCCAGACAGAGGCTAAGCTTAGGTTTGAAGAGTTCCCAGATCATGAGACCTTTGTGGACATATTGTAGAAAGGGCATCAAGATGCAGAGGCCAGGACGCAATAGATTCAATCCATTGATGCCATGGTATTGAAGAACGAAGTGGGCCACGCAGCCATTAGCATACAGATTCTAGAAGACCAGCTTCGGTTGAGCCCAGCAAGGATCGAGGCCATCAGGAACCAAGTTGACAAGTTTGAAATTAACATCTAGTTCCTAGAGCCGTGCGCTTTTGAAGGCCTCGCTGCTGAAGCAGCAGCGTGGAAAAAATTGTTTGAAAACCAAGCAGGATCCTCCTCATAGAGGACCGGTCAAATTTTATTAATGTAATATTTTTGTAAAAGTTTTGAGAAATGAAGCGTTGGGAAAGAAAAAGGTTGGGAAGCCCAAAGGTCACTTTGGGCAACCCAACCATTTTGACCTTTTGTATAAAAGTAGGAAGTGTAGAAGCAAAAGGGGCTTTTTTCCCTAGTAAGACTGGAAGGTTGTTGTAAGAAGAACTATTTCCTTTTGCAATAAAAATTACAGTTTGCCTGTTGAAAGAAGATCGGTGGGATCTCAAATGTTTTGCCATGGATAGTCGAAAGATGAACTACTTTGTTTTTCAGCATCGTATCCATGAATCGTGAGATCGTTCTAACTTATGACCTATGTCTTGTTTAAATGATTTCTGATTTATTTTATGAAATAACCACCATGAGTAATGCATGCTTATTACGAAACAATTGGTTAGCTAGTTGTGGAAATATATTTCATTGTTCATGCCTGTAAAAGTAAATGTCAGCTATCTATAATTGCTTTTATCATGTGTGCACATCCGCATTGCTCATATTTATCAAATATAATTTGGCTCCCCGGGGAGAGGTAGATAGAGATAAATAGATAGACAGAAAGCTAGGTCAGTACATAGATGCATGTGTGATTCTGGTGCTGGTGAGCCTAAGACGATAGGTAAGAACCTGCGCATCACATTGTGACTGCTCCCCGCATCCTTCACCACCCTGCATGTTTAGTTAGATTCTTGCATATCATTCTTAAGTCAAAAATACAAATTCCGGTGGACCGGGCCGCAATCGGTAAACCCTTGTTGTTACTTTGACCTACAGTAGCCGGACCGTAAAACTGGACGGATTCCCTATACCAAACAGTCAACGGGCTAGTTGGGAACGTTGCTTGGGGAGAATCCCTTACTGTTGTTGCCTGCGAATTTCCAGGCCCCAGCAGAACTATTTATAGAAATGATATTTCTAAAGTGGGTTTTTTCCTATAGTTCGAAATGTATTCAACTAATACCATATCTCTTTTTGCCTTGTAACAGGTTTTTCATCATTACAAAGTGTTTTTCTCCTATATGTTGGTTTTTGACATTTTCAATGCATTTTTGCATCTATACTTAATGCACGTTAAACTTAGCAATCAACATTTTTTCACGAACTATGGTATTTTAAACCATTAGTTCCCCGTCTTTACCATTGTTCTTTCGTGGATAGGACCTTCCTTTCGTGAGTATCCTCATTTGAAACCTATGTTGTCTTTTGATACTCATGCTGCAATTGTTTCAGGTACAGGGGTATCCTCTTAGCTATTTTTCACGCCAAATAGAGCCTCTTTTGGGTCTCTTTTTACAAGCTATCCCTTTATAGGACTCCTCGCCCTTATGGAGTTTCTTTAGGCCCAGGTATGACTCCTTAAAAATAGACTTGACTATTGAGTTAACTTGTCCGTTCAAGCTCATTAAGAATATGTGAATGGTCATTCGCATTGGTGGTAGGTTATCTCTTTCTCAGACCATGCGGAATAATACGAGAAAGGATCCCTCTCTTTTCTATTTGAATTGAGAAGAGTATTCTCAGGCATAGGTTTATCACTTTTTCGGACCTGAGGGACTAAATTTATGGAAAAGGAACTCCTGGTATGAGCTTAGTTTTCTCTTTTTCGTGCTCTGGACCTAAACATGAAAAATATTTCGAGTGTACTTTGTGTCTTTGTCATGCTCGTTGAACACTAAAGAACAAAGCAATGAGTTTATTATTGTAAGCCCCATTTCTCATACTCAAATGGATCTTTTCAAGTGATCTTGCTTTCCTTCACACTCGTAAAACTCAAGCTATTTATGTTGTTCTTGAAGGAGCATTGGGTAGGTGGTAATTTAACCTTTTTTGGACCTCCCTGACTAAGTACGAAAAAGGTTCACCTTTTCTTCTACGGAAGTTAAGAGAGTTATTCTGTGGTATGTTTTATACTTTTCCGGCCTCAAGAGAATAAATTGGATGAAAAAGGACCCCCTTAAAGTCTTCTTTGGAGTTTTCAGACTCTCTAAATGTGAAAACACCAGCTGAGCATGTACTAGTTCGAGCTCATTAAATCCACTATCAAGCATTATTTTCTCTTCTTTTCAAGCTTGTTAAAAAATGAAGAGAGATCCGAGTTGAATTTCCTGGACTCGTTAAAATTTAACAGGGAAGGTAAGGAAGAAGTTTTCTCTTGTTTTCAGGTAGTGGCAGCATGTCATCCTTGAACATAGCACTCTCTGTTTTTTTCGATACCCATGTCTCAGTGTTCACTTTCAGTTCAGCTATTACTTCGAGTTTATTACTCCTCCTCTTGTCTGTTATACCTGGGGAATCTGATCATGTATCCTACACGATAGATAAGTCTAGTTGTTCTATCTATAAAGTTAAAAGTTGCCTTGGGTCATCTCTGTGTCATGCTCACTGTTCAAGGACTTAACTCAATGTCTGATTTCTATTCTGATCCCATCATTGTTATATCTATTATCTCTTGTGTCTCCCTTCCTTTGCCCAGTTCCTAGTCACTCTTGTGATCCGTTGGAGGATCTATTGCCTTCCTTATCATAGTATGGTTCCGCTTCAGTACTTCCTGACGATGAAGACCTAGAGTTTTGACGATAGTACCTCAGGATTCACTTCCATCATTGGTGAATTCCTTTGCTTCAGTTGTCGATTATCACCTATTGATTGACAAACTATTGAATCCGTTCCATGTTCGACTTCAGCCTACATTTATTCACATGGCTTGGATTGTATTGGTTCTTTGGGATTGCTTATGAAGACCTTAGTTCCTCATATATGGACTAAGTTACGCAAGATTATGTTCCATTTATGTACACAGCTTCCAGATCTTTGAAGACTCATCATTATTGTATATTGTGGCTTCAATCCACCTTTGTAATATATGTGGTCTTGTACCCGTATCATATGATGTACTCAAATATTGTAAAGGAGCTAGTGTTCCAGTATATTGAACAGAGCATCCTCAGATATGACTTTGTATATGACATTGTTATGTATTTGTTTCAGGTACTACCTCTGCTCCATTGGATTTCTAAGTTCTCCAAAGATAAAGATTATAATGTATTTCAGCCATCGCTTCCCTCTGACCTCACACATTAGGGGGCATCTGTTATCAACCCAAATGGCACTTCTCCGTCCGAGTGCCGACATTTCCTATGTTGGCGCACAAAAGGAAATTTATGGATTGAAGGTTGCCTAAAACACTATAGATGGGCATGTTATGAAATACATTCACTATCCATCCAGCTTGCCATTTTTACCTTTTCATATGTCAATTGTTGTACGCGACTTTGCCTATAAGCAACCCGCGTACATACACGACTTTTCCTACAGCATGTCACGTACTGTACGTGAGTATTTGTCATTATAACCCGCGTACAGATCGGTACGTGGGTTTCCCTTGTAGCAACTCGCGTGTCATACGCGGGTTTCCAGTATCAATACTCGCGTACGCCTTCCTTTGACATTAAAAATAATAAATTGCGATTAATTGAGATTTGTTAAGCCCTAAACAATAACTATCTTAACTGTCTCAACCTCCTCAACCTTCGAAACTGCCTTATTTCACTAAGTATAAATAAAGGCATTGGGGGGGGCATTAATCAATCATACTTGGAGAGCAAAGTTATGCTGGTGGTATCTATTCAGAAGTCTTTGGAGTAGTAGAACTCAGAATCCTTTGGTTGCAGAGGATTCCTTGTTTCAGGCGTTGGGTTGTAACCTTAACTCATTCACTATTGTTAATAAAGAGAATCCTTATTCCAAATGTGTGTTGAATATCTTTCATGTATCATGGTTTGATGAATATTTATGATTAAGCACTCTATATACTGTTTATCTAACTTGTCATATATACATGTATAAGTTTACACTTGCAGGATTTTCTCTTTGCAGGTGAAGGAGAAACATCCCTGAAAGCTTTGGAGGAGAAGCAGAGTGGGAGAAGACA
Organism: Pseudotsuga menziesii; assembly: GCA_001517045.1. Taxonomy (NCBI): domain Eukaryota; kingdom Viridiplantae; phylum Streptophyta; class Pinopsida; order Pinales; family Pinaceae; genus Pseudotsuga; species Pseudotsuga menziesii. Next base: position 62,756 of record LPNX010005247.1, on the reverse strand, counting down.
AAGCTTGGATCAACCGTCGTAAATCAGGTGAGTCTATCCTATATTCTTATTTCCTTTCTGTATTTTAAAGCTGATTGTCTGCAAGTTTTAAGAGTATGTTGGTAACCCCATACCTTTGGTTATAAGGTGTTTATTCTTGAACAACAACCATGACAGAATGGCTCAGCCCTTACATCTGACCATGGAAGGAACCAATCCTCTCACCATGTCAGAATGGCTATGGGTCTCATCATTTTCCCTTGGAGGAAACCTTGATCTGGAAAACACCAAGCTTCTCCCTGAAGTACTCAAACTTCACCCTATCCAATGGCTTCGTCAATACATCAGCTATATGTTCCTCCATCGCAACATACTGGAGCTTCACTGCTCCCCTCTACACCATATCCCTGATATAGTGATACTTGATCTCGATATGCTTTGACTTGTCATGGAACACTGGATTCTCTGACAACTTCACTCAAATCTGGTTGTCACAATGTATACAAGTAGCATCCATCTGGAGATCACATAAATCAGACAGTAGCTTTCAAAGCCATACTGCCTCACAACTAGCTGAACAAGCTGCGACATACTCTGCTTTAGCTGTACTTAGTGCCACACAGGATTGCTTCCTACTAAACCAAGAGATCACACCTGATCCCATACTAAAGCAACAACCTGAAGTGCTTTTCCTATCGATGGCATTTCCTGAGCAATCTGAATCAACATAACCCTCTAGGTTAATCTTTTGATTCACCTTGTACTTGAGCCCATAATCAATTGTACCCCTCAGGTACCTCAGAATATGCTTTGCAGCAATCAAGTGAACATGTCTCGGATCTATCAAGAACTGGCTCAGGGTGTTCATAGCAAAGCAAATTTCTGGTCTCGTGTTCGTTAGGTACATCAAGGACCCAATCATCTGACGATACATCGTAGCATCAACCGCTTTTGATGAAGCATCACTCAATAGCTTCAGGTTCAATGCCATAGGTGGGGTCATGGCCTTGCAGTCCATCATCCCAAACCTCTTCAGGATCTTTATTGCATACTTCCCTTATCCGAGGGAGATTCCATCCGCATTCTTCCACACCTCCATCCCTAGAAATAATGCATCATACCCAAGTCCTTCATTTCAAACTCAACAACAAGATTTCTCTTCGTATTAGCAATCAACCCATCCATGCCTATTACAAACATATCATCTACATACAGTAGGAGCATCACTGGGTTGCCATCTTCAACCTTGTAGTAAAGGTTGGAATCCGCTTTACTCTTGGTAAATCCCAAACTGGATAGAAAGTTATCAATTCTACCGTACCATGTCCTGGGTGCCTGTTTCAAACCATACAGGGCTTTCTTCAGTCTGCACACATGAGACTCCCTGTCATGTGTCTCAAAACCGAGTGGCTGTTCTACATACACTTCCTCTTCCACTACACCATTCAAGAAAGCATTCTTGACATCCATTTGGTGTATCTTCCATTTCATTACTGCAGCCAAAGCAAGTACCGATCTGATGGAAGTGTATCTGGCTATAGGTACAAATTTTTCTTCATAATCTATTCCTTCCTTCTATGAGAAGCCACGAGCCACAGATCTTGCCTTATATTTATCTATGCTACCATCTACAGCATGCTTGATCTTGTAGATCCATTTGGAAGTTACAATTGACTTCCCTTTTGGTCTTGGGACAACATCTCAAACATCGTTCTTCATGATCAATTGATACTCTTCGATCATAGCATCCTTTCATTCTTTCCGTTCTGCCGCTTCTTCATAACTAGAAGGTTCTTCATTGATAATGTCACATATTAAGGCTACATATCTGGAGCAAAATATGGTTCTCTTTCTTTCTCTGTGATCATCTTCTGGAGCCCCATATCTTTCCGCACCTTGGATAATTTCTCATACCCAAGCAGGTTTCCTCTTATGAGCATTCTTCTCCCGAGCTGGATCTACAGGTCTTTGTGGTTCTTCAAATTCTTGATATTCTTCTTGAATTTCTTCCTTCATGGTTTTATCATGAATTCTGGGTGCTTCTGCTTCTTCAGTATCTTCAGCAGGTCTCTTTCTGGATTTGTTGTAAGCTGTGTCTTCATGAAATGTTACATCCCTGCTGATGTTGATCTTCTTGAATCCTGGGAAGTATATTCTGTAAGCCTTCGATCTTTCAGAGTATCCCACAAATATACCCTTCTTTCCTGAAGGATATAATTTTGTTCTCTTTTCTTTGGAATGTTTATGTACACTGGACAACCGAATATTTTGAGATGAATGACTTCTGGTTTCTTGTCAAAGAAAACTTCTTCAGGAGTCTTGTTCTCGAGTACTCTATGTGGAGTACGTTTCTGTACATACACCGTTGTTCCAGCAGCTTCTGCCCATAGATGCATAGGAATATCCTGATCATGAAGCATTGCTCTTGCAGCTTCCATGATAGTTCTATTCTTCTTTTCTGCAACCCCATTCTTTGTGGATTGTAAGGAGTGGACAACTCCCTCTTAATCCCAGATTCTTTGCATAAGTCTTTGAATTCATTTGATGTGAATTCTCTACCATTATCTGATCGAAAGGTCTTGATCTTCTTTTTAGTGTGGTTCTTGATCAAGGCTTTGAATTCCTTGAACTTGCTGAAAACTTCATATTTGTTCTTCATGAATTAAATCCATGTCTTCCTAGAAAAGTCATCAATGAAAGAAACATAGTATACATACCTGCTTAGTGAACTTGATGACATTGGTCCGCATACATCGGAGTGGATGATTTCCAAGATTCCTTTTGCTTTGCTTTCGCTACTTGGAAATGTCTTCTTTGTGTTTTTTTCCTTTCGCACATCCTTTGCAGACACCTTCATGTTTTGCTTGAATTTCTGGAAGACCTTCAACAACTTTGCTTGCAAGTGGTAGTGATCTGTAATGCACATGTGCAAGCCTTCTGTGCCAAAGCTCATTTGGCTCTACTGTGTCATGGACCATAGCTTGTTCTGGATGGCCCTTTAGCTTGTATAAGCCTCCTTCTTGTTCTCCAATCACTATTGCATCATCAATAGTCTTTCCTCTTATCCACATGAGGACTTGGCCATCTACAAATGCAACCCTCATGCCTTTTGCATCCAATGCTGATATGGATAGAAGATTATTCTTTAGTCCTGGTACAAACAAGACATCCTTCATTTTTATAGACTTTCCGGAGTCTAGATTGTAGGAGGATTCACCACTACCTTTTATGGGATGTTGGTAGTCATCCCCAAGCTTCACCTTATGGGGTGAATTATGTTCGGATAGTTTCTCAAAGGATTCCTTGAAACCTGTCATGTGTTTGGAAGCCCCACTGTCAATAAGCCAATCTTTGCTTCCATGAGTGACAGTGCCTGTGAGAGTGAAGATCAGAACATATTCATCTTCACTTAAAGAGTCTTCACTTTCTTATTTTACTCTCTTCCTGGGAGGATCATCATCCTCAGCAGTGTGAGCATGATGTCTTATTTTGGAGTTCTTGTTCTTCTTGGATCCATTCTTATTCATGGGACAAAAAGTGTCCTAATTCATCGCATATATAACATTTGAGTCTGGATGAATCCCTTCTTACAACATTATTTTTCTGATGAGAATGCTTACCTTGGTGATGATGATTTTCCCTTCTTCCTTTCTTGGAGTGTACTGTGAGAGCTTGATCTTCACTTCCCATCTTTTCTTCTTGAGCTACTATCTAAGCTTCTTCTTGAGAACATTCTTCCCACAGTCTACTGAACTTGACCAGCTTCTTTCTAGCATATATTCCTTGGATGAAAGAATCCCATGACCTAGGGAGGCCATTCAATGTTGTCATCATAATTTCTGCATTCTCCACTTCTTCATCTACAACTTCTAGTTGTTCTTTGATCTGGGAGACCCTTGTGAAGTATGACTAGATGGTCTCCTCATTCTGGATCTTGACATTCTTCAACCGGTTCCTTAGAGTCATCTTCCAATTGATGTTCTTCCCTTCAAATAGTTTGGTTAGGGCATCAAACATGGCTTTAGGTGTTTTGAGGGAGGACACCCACGGAATGAGGTGATGCTTAATAGAATATGCAATGATCCTCTTTTCCATAACCAACTTCTTCTTATTAAAGGCCTTGGCCTCATCTCCCTCTGGAACTGGAACCTTCTCATGGATGTAGGAGTCCAACTCATTTTCTTCCAGGACCAGGGAGATCCTATACTTCCAGGCTCGAAAGTTATCAGCTCCCTCAAGCTTTTCATCAAGCTTGGTATGATGAGACATCTTAACTGAGAACCTCAAATGGAAATATAAAATATTTAGATCTTACAAGGTCAAGATGTCGGATCTGGATTTGGAGCTAAAATCCTGTAGTGTTGGTTCAGGAGAAGATTAGGGTTTTGCTTTTCCAGAGTTCTGTCCAACCAAATGCATTGAATTTGATCCCTAACTTCAATTTTGGGAAGGATATAAATCCAGGCATGGGCTCACTGAAAAATTCTAGTTCTGTGAAAAGCCCTAATTTCTAGCAGTGGTGTCAGGTCCAAAACTGAAAAACCTCAGAATTGGATTCTATTTCGACAGAAATATGCGCCCTAGGGAGGAGATTTATTCCACCCTACTTTTGCTGAAAATCTATGGAGAGATATCCACAAAATAGGAAGCCCTAGTTCCCGCAGCTGCACAGTGTCTTTTTCTCAGGTTAGCTCTGATACCATGTTAGATTTTAAGCATTAAGCTAGCATTTCATTAGGATCTTTAACTGAGAGAACAACAAGCACAACAATCAAACACAAGAGACAATGAACACAATGTTTTTCCTTGGGGAAACCATAAATGGAGAAAACCCCGCAACTTCCTCAGAGATAGAATCAGCACCAAAGTGAAACCCAAAAACAGTGAGATGATCTCCTGACAACAGTAACCTCTTTCTTCCTTTCCCCAGTGTCTTTCTCTTCCTTGGCTATGCACTACAACTGAGTGTGAGTGAGTGTGTGATAAATAGAGAGGCTAGCTCTCTATTTATACTAATTCCCGACTTGACTAAACCCAACTAGGGCCGACTTCACTAGGTGAGTCTAATAACCCTAGTGCCCCGAAACTACGGGGACTTTAATTGTTAAACAATAGGAGAGTTAACCACCTTGACTTGACATGACTTGTTTACATTATAGAAACTTTCCGATAGGAACATCGAGGTATGACATGACTCAAGTATATTACAAATACATCCCGAAATAAACATCGGGTTACAATACATAAGAAATACAAGTGAATACATTCCGAAGTTACAATTACATCAAGAGGCACTCAAAGTGGGTTCCTAAATTATAGGGATTGGTCTATGGAATCCTAAACTCATGCAAAGAGGCGCAGTAAGTGTTAGGTGGCCCCTAGGTGTGTCCCCCATGCACTAGTGGAGTGATGAAGACCTATTAAGTTAGGAAAATGGAAAGATATACTATGTGGTCAAAGAGAGGATTATTAATAATCTTAACAACCCCCTTTAATCCTAACTTTGGACAACCTAAGCCTTGGAAACTAAGACCAAAGGTCTCCCATACAATCTAAATGTAAAAAATAATAACTGATTAACAAAACTGAGGAAAGGGGAAAACCTCATGGGAAAAACCACCCCTTAAAATAAGCAGGAAAAACAAGGATCAAGCTTTCATACTAAGAGAAAACATTTCTTCTTGATTAAAAACTTGTGAAAATATTTCTACAATTTTCATCTTTGTGAACCAGTAATGCAGTGTGATGGTTCTTATGTACACTAGGTTCCTGGGACTGTGCATGTAAAATTTTCCATCTTCTTCCAATCCGATGATAGATAGGAGAAGGAATGTTTCCTTTCTCTTCTTTTTGGAGGAAGAGTGTCATGATCCAATTCATTCTTTAGTGATCAAAATTGTTGATCCGTCCTTACCATCATGTAGGATCTCTCTGGGAGCTTGTTGCACCTCTCTAGAAGAAGTGATTTTTTTTTACATAGGGCAAGGTTCTCTTTTCGAAACTAGGATCTTGTTCTCCTCGTGTCAGGTGACTCTCCAGTCATTTTCTCAACTGCCTCAATAACTTTTTGATCCCACTTAGGCCTACAATTGGGAGTAGGGGTTGGATCTGGATCTGGAACATTCCAAACTTCATCTTCAATTTCATAAACTGATTCAAATGGGTCCTCTGCTCCGGATTCTGAATCTGAAACACTAATGGAAACATTATCATATGTATAAAGTTTAGGTAGAATGGTTTTACCTTCCCTTTCAAATGGCAGCTGATATTGCACTAGATCTAAGTATGGAAGAAAGTGTGAGAATTCATATGCCTTGGAGGCATGGTTTGCAACAAATTTCGCTATAAGCTTCCCATTTGAGATATCTAAGATTTCCACTAATTCGGGACCAAATACAACTTGCTTTGGTGAGTATGTATGAGTCATCTGCCTATACAGATTGTTAGCATAGTTTTGATGTACAATAGCTAAGAAGGGCTTAAGGTGAAATCAAGAGCTTATGTATTTTGAATTCTGGAAATATAACTGTAGAGCTGAGAAGTTGGGTTCTCGAGGGAAGGATAAGCTCTTCATTTCCTCATAGAACCACATATTAAGGGCAGAAGGTGACGAAGGTATAGTATAAAGCGCTTGTGGAATTTTATGAAAGATCGACGGTTCACATTTGAAGAGTGAAAATATCAATGGCGGGTAGGGAATTTTCCAGAGGAAGTTGCACAATGGAAAAGAGGGCAGGATATTGACGAAATGACCGTTGAAGGGAATTAAAGGTAAGCTTTGATCAACTACGTGTGATAAAGGGAAAAAGAAATTGATGGTGGAGATTGGTTCTGCGCCTGCGACATGAACAAAGAGAAAAATAGTCATGGGCCAATGGAATTTTTATTGCCTTCCATGTGTTGGGTGGAGGATCATTCTGCTCAGTGAAAGGTGGTAGGGAGGAACCGCCTCTCGTAATCCGAAAACCACTTATGGGGAATATTATAAAAGAAAAAAGTCACGTGGATGCATGTTATTTTTCTTTTACACATAAGGAAGAACGTTCTTGCACCTATGGAAGTCAAGTTGGGAAGTCGAGTCAGATACACTTTTTCCCAGTCGTCGTTTTCCAGGTAGGCCATGTAGCTAACTTGCTAAGCTATTTTTAAAAATGGATGGTGAAGGTGAAATTGAAACACAGGTTCGCGAATTTAAAAAAATGGAAGAAACTTTTGAAGATAGGGATGGGCATATTTTTATACATTTCTCTCCTTTGGACCAATACATGAACTAAAAACAAATTAAAGGCCTTAGAGGAACGAGGAATTGATTTGCATGGTGTCCAGAGGTCCCATTTTTTATCATTTTTGTCCAGACCAAACCCTTGATTTCCCAGATGTTGTAGCCTGGTGTGTATCCAACTATTCCTAGGTTGAACATGTCATAATGGAGTCAAATAGGTCCAAAATACTTTTCCCCTAAATGCCTTGGTTGTCATAGACTCACTGGAAGTACCCCAGTCATTCACCCAAAACCTGGAAGTTTTCGTCGAAGAAAATTTGATTGGGCATTTTAGACATGCCATAGTTGAAGAAAAACAAATATTTTATTCCAAAATTATTAAGCCATACATTTATGTTGCAAATGAACCTTTTCCCCTTGATATTATCATGTTCAATGAAGAATCCCAATAGGTCATATCCTTGTTAAGTCGGTTTTTAGGGTTGGACACTAACAAGTTTGTCCCAGAGGTCCTTTTGAGTCTGTTATTTAGATTGAGTTTGCATCAACCTGAGTCTGAGTCTAGTAAGTTATCTTGCCTTAAATTTGATGAATTCCTAGTTGAGAATATTCATTCTCAGCTAGCGAATTTCCACAAAGCAAGACATTTCAGGTTCCAATCCTACCTGGATAGGATTTTCTTATTCTTTAACAAGGAAAATATGCAATTTCCAGAAATACTATTTAATTATGAAATAAAAAATAATACCTTCAACTATATGAATCTTATAATGTTAGACATGTACATAGTAATGTTCCATAATAAACTTCCTAGAGTTCTACTTGAGATGTAAGAGATGTTGCAATTTACCCCAAATAGAAGAATTGGACATTGGTTCCTTTTGAAGGAACATACAACAATTATCGGAGTTTATGGTTTTGTTCATGAACCATACATTTTTCTTGCTTTCTTGACGCCCATGATATTTGCGTGGAATTTATCAGGCATAAACTTATTGTAGAGAATGAGCATTTCTTGAGCTTTAGATAATCCTCTGAATTTAAATTTCGTTTGAAGGTAGGTCCCCGTATCATAAAAAAACAAGGATGCTCTCCCAATGGTTGAAGGCTTACTGTAAGAGATGAATTTCATGAAAGTCACCAAAATCAATTATGATCCACATCATATCATATCATTTCACAGAGGAGGCAACAGAACAAGAACAAAGCATTTGATCATCAGGAGATAAAGGGGTTAGCTAAAATATCTAACTTAATGGAGTACCAATAAGATGTGGAGGATTCAAAGAGCTTATAGGAAAACCCATCATCCAAAATGAAATCAACAACAATGATTATAACAACTCCTAGAAATATTGAAATTACTGGCAAAATGAATTTTTGATAAGTTGTTGAACTTGATTATGAAGACTCAGAAGTAAAAAAAAGACCAAAATTAGATTCAGAGAAAGAAATTGTTGAAGATTGAATCAAGAAAATGAAAGAAAAGTTCCAAGGCCCGAATTTTCAGATTTAGGAGTATAGTTTTGCAGAGACACATGAAGGTGTGTCTAGTGATAAATACAAATCAAGAAGTGACTTATATGTTAGATAAGGACAAGATAATAATTTTTTCTCAGAAAAAAATATTTAAAGCTTTATTCTAAAGTAAGGAACATTTCAGATAAGGAGGTTTCATTGGTCACTGTGAAGGAGCACGTAAAAAATACATTGAATTTGGTAGTAGCTACTCAGAACAGAGTTGCATAAATGAGACTCAATTTGCAGAAGATCCCAGTACCTGATAAAATTAATTTACATAAGAAAACTGGGGAATTTATTAATACTTATTTGATGAAAGCTACATTAAAGGTTTCAAAGTTACACTCTACAATATCAAGGGTGGAAATCGAATTAAAGTAGGAGAGAGTGGAAAATAAGATATATCAACAGCTAATAAAAAGAAATCAAGGTGATATTCTAGCTATGGATAGTGATCCAGATAGAGGACAAGCCACAAAGAAGATATTAGCGTAAAAGGAGAACACTATCCAACTATTGAAGAGAAAACTAAAAATTGTAGCTACTTAGTTGATCCAAGCTTTTGAGTTGACAGGGTTAGAAAAAAGAAAAAAGAATTGTTGTCCCAAGAACTGAATGAAAATAAAGCTAAATTGATGAAACCTGTTCAAGAATAGAGTCAATGGGAAAATGAAATGTCTTTCCTTATTGCTAACATTAATGTCTTAAATGAGAATCAAATAATTTTAGAAAAAGGAAAGAGAGGAAAAAGAAAAGAATAAACAAGCAGAAACAAGTCAGCCAAGTACACAGAAAAGTATTGAAGCTATTGTTCAAGCTATGTCATAAGTTATCTTGAGAGATGAAGAAAATAAGAGTTTGAAAACAAAAAATCAAAGGTTGGCTGAAATAGTTAAGAAAAAATAAGATTTTTTTTTTTTCGAGAACAGGAGCAAGGAATTGCTTGATAAGAATGAAAAGTTAGCAAATAAAATTTCAAGACAACTACCAGTACAAGGGGCAAGAAATCTCATTTGGGATATGGCTATTATAGAAGCAACAAAAATGAGACCTTATTTGAATTATATCAAAGATAAAGATATGGTAATTAATGTGGAAAGACAAAGTTGCACAGCTGTAAAAGAAACAATGGATAGGAAACTAGCAGATACAACTCAAAACACTATAAATTTTCTTAATGCTTTGTCTGAAGAAGAGTTAAGAACAATGGGTATTGTTAAGACTGAAAATTGTTCCTAGTTTTTGTGTCTTGTTTTTCTAAGGTTTTATGTCTTATTTACTTTTCATTTTGAGTTTGTTTTAAATTTTAATAGTTTAAATGTATGTTTTTGGGTTTTATAACTTATAGTTTCTTTTAAGTTATTTCTTTTCTGTATTAGTTTTCTTTTAATGGCTTATTAAGTATTATATTCTTTTGAAGTCTGAAAATGCTTTTGAATTCATGGTATATATCCAAGGTCTAACCCTTGTTTCAAGTGTTTTGCCAAAAAATGTCATGAGGACTCTGTTTTTCCTGTTTTAGTCATTGTAATTGAGCATGTATTACGAGGCAATGGAGATGAATTTCAGAAATCCCAAAGAGGTTTTTGTTCATCACGGATTCATTCATAAAAAATTGTCTCAATTTTGCAACAGCTGTAATCGTTTCAGAGATTCAAATTCATCTTTGTGGCCTATTTTTCAGGCTTTGAAATATTTAATAATTTCCTGTTTTAGTCACAAATTTCTGGCATGTATTCTGATTAATTGAAGGAGAATTTTTAAAAACCAAGAGAGGTTTTTGTTCATCACAGACTCATTTATAAAAACCTCTCTCAAGGTTTTCACAGGTGTCCTGGATCGAGATATATGGAGGCTTCTTTGAGACCCATTTTTCAGAAATTCGCCAAATTTCTGAGGAATCCAATTTTGCTATTTTAGTCAATTAGTTTTTAATCTTTTGAAAGTTGGTTATTGTAACTGCTGAGTAGTTTCGAATTTGAACTAAAGAAGTGAATATGGAACTACTTCATATTAGATCTTTTTAATTATAAAAATGGGACAAGCATACAGTGCAAGGGTTGGAATTTTGTGCAAGAAGAGGCTCTAGTGCTGGATGTATTACAAGCTAAGACTCATGACTCTTATGTAAGTTTGAAGACTGATATTGATTTTATACATACTGATAAGCCACTTTATCTGTCATGGTGATTTTATTTATGATCTGTCTGATCACTCAATATACAACTTCAATTTTTGTTTAATGTTTTTACTCATGCAAATGCTTGTATGTTGTGGATGAAATCAGTATTATATTTGTAATCTTTATGGTTTATTTTTATGTGTTTGATCCCTAGTTCTTCATACTCATTCATGATTTAGTACTTGTGTTAGATTTTTGATGTTTTTACCTTCTTGTTGATGATTTTTCAAACCAAAATCAATAAAACCCATTCCATTTTACTTTTATTTTTGAGATTGTTCTAGCTTGTTCCTGTGGTAGTCTGGGAACAATTTCTAGCACAAACAGGTATTAAGGACATGATTGCAGTCATAACTTGGGAAATGAAGGTTATTGGGAAACATCATCACATTGTAAGAATATAAGCAAAGGAAGACCATATTCTACAACAAGTGAATTATTTCAAAGGATTGTTTATAGAATTTTTTTAAAAGGGTTTGCCTTCTATTTGGGATGATGATAGAAAACTGATATATCAATATAAATATCAGGATTTAGTAGTTAAAACTATATTGGATCACATAAAGTTTGAATATATGACTCAACATCTGTTAGGAAATGTCATAATTGATAACTTGGATGTGGACTTTGAATTGGTAGACTCATTCAGGATGATTGGTGCCAAACTACCACCCATTTCTTATGTGGATCATGTGGAGCTAAGGGTACTAGATAAAGACATAACGAATCTTGAAGTGCCATCTGAAGACCAATGGAAGACTTGGAAAAATGAAATATAGATTACATCAATGAAGATTTTCATTTCAAGGCTGGAGATGGAGACATATCAAGGTCCACTTCAAAGTGGATTTAAATGATTGGAAGTTAGAAATTTTCTAGTATTTAAGAAGATTTAGTTTGCTAAATTTATTTTACAAATGTAATAAGGCAATTACAAAATGCCTATGTTTAGAATGTAGGTAGTTAGGTATCAGCTCGGGGATCTTTTTTATGTATAAAAGCAAGTTTTGTAATGTAATCAGGGTTGTAACCGGTGAGAGTGAGACTCATTTTGTAACTAAGCATTTCAAGTTAATAAAATTTGCAGAGGAAAGCACGCATTTTTTTGTATCAGAGATTCTCGTGTTGTTATACAGTCTGTACTTCCTTTTTCTCGTGTGAATGTATTCCCTATTATTTTTTTCCATTATGTTGTCTTTCATGCTTGAATAATTTTATATTGAATTAGAATTCATAATAATATTATCTGGTTCATTGATTTCAATTATTTACAAACAAGATTCCTCTAAAGTTAGTATTGGATTCATCTTTTGATGGCCATATTAATAGACTATTCATTTTTTCTCCTTGCCACCAGAAAATCAAGAAATCAATTATAAAAGAGTAACTATCCCCACCTCCATGAAGAAATTTTATTGCAAAACATTGTCATTTATAATAACTCATGATTTTGACTCCATGCCCAATGACACCCACTTGGTGCATCCATTATAATCATAAACTTATTTCTTTAAGAATATATCTGGCCATTGTATTTACTTGTTGAGAGATCAATCTCTTGTAGGAAAGAATCCAACTTTCATGCTAAAGGTTGGTTTGTAAGGCTACCTTTGAACTATCCTTCCGCAACTAAAGGATAAATTATGAGTGATAACGTAGATAACAAATTTGCAGCTAAGGATGGAACATAGAGTACATTTTTAACACTCCATGCTTTAACTTGAATACTCAGACCATCAGTAAGTTGTAATGAAGAGAATGATTCTCTAGATGAAACCATATGATTGGAGGCTCCTGAATCAATGTGGAAGGAATATGATTTTGAACAAGTAGCCTTTAGTACATGGCATCTCTCATCATGATATTCAGTATTTTCTCCAGATTTAGCCTTCCATACACCTTCAAGGAGGACAATATTGTGTTTCTCAATGAGCTTTTTCATCTGATCTATGGTCTTATTCATACAATATTTCAATGTATGGTTTCCTTTATTATAGTAGGAGCACTTTCCCTTGTAATACCTTTGATATTTGTCCTTCCTAGAGAATGAGGCTTCATCAGATGGATCAAACTCTTCTTTAGGTTCAAATTCAGTGTTCCTTTTCTCTTTTCCTTTTTTATTCCTCCTTACTTGCGCATTCCTTGTTTCACCAACTAAGAGACATAGATTTGGAGAGACTCTGAGAGCTCCCATCTGTATCAAATTGTCTTGTTCCTATATTCGAGACTCTGTGAAGGCATCAAGGGATGGAATTTGCCAATTAGGAGTAGTCAGTATCCAAGAGTGAAAAGTAGATATAAACACTGATAATTCTAAGCCAAGTTTTGTTAGTATAGAGAGCACCAATTCCGAATCCTTCTTCTCAATCCCGCGTTGCTTGCATTGCATGACCAATTGTTTGAATCTTGAGAAAATTTGTTGTATAGTTTCAAAGTTACTGGGATGCAGTGCTACCATCCCATTCTCTAGGACATGGTCCCTCAGTTCATCATGTTTTCCAAACAAGGATTTAAGCTTGTCCCATACTTCTTTTGGTGTTCTCAATCCCTCAAGGTGAAAGAGTAACTCTTTGGATATGTGGATGCACATGAATCCAAAAGCTTCATCAAGCTTATTCAGATACTTGGATTTTTCAAGATATTGTAGGGGCTCGACTTCTCTGCCCATGGTGACCCTGTATAGACCCTTATTGGGAAATACCATCTCCATGTCATCCCTCCAATAAAGTTAATTGAAAGGTGTGAGGATTCTGGGAGTCAACACTGCTGAATTCTCCATTTCACAACTTCAAGAACACAAAATTCTTCAAGAAATATTCAAATAACATGCAAAAATATTGCAATCTGAATCAAATCATTTCAAACACTCTCCACTTTGACATGTGCACTTTCTTTGGGTGCATCACACCTGGATAGACTTCTCTGGACAAAATCCATAAGGAGCAAGGCAATAATTCCAGGATTTATGTGGAACCCAATTGCTTCTGGTGCATTAATGGAAGTTTTCGAGGTTCGAAGCAGGCATGGATACCCACTCTAATACCATGTTAGATTAAACTAAGCATAGGAAATTCAATCCTGCATGAATTCAAATGATGAAGAAGATGTAGAAGAGAGAGAAGCAATTCAGTAACTGAAATCAATAATTCTTGGAAAATTAAACACTCATGAGACCAATAATTGGAATACTGATATTACATCCATTAATAAGTATAGAATAAGCAATACAATGGTAATACATATAGGAGAATTTGAATTCCTAAGATAGGATTCAAATATACCAACTTGGATTGATTCCAGATCTAACTTAGTGTGGGAAAATCACCACTACAACTCACTAATACAACTTCGGATCTCTAAAACAGTTCACACTCAATTAATTGATGTAGGTAGGTGAGAAAATGAACCCTACCTCCCTTGAATCATGGAAACTAGTGCTAGGATGACTGAGAGTGATCTAACTGATGGGAATCAGAGCATAATTGGAATTAACTGAATACCTTCTAGGGTCAATTGCTAGAGATTGCTGGTGGCACTCATAGTGGGTTCCTAAATTATAGGGATTGGTCCCTGGGACTTCTAAACTCATGCAAATAGGCGCATTAAGTGTTAGGTGGCCCCTAGTGTGTCCCCCATGCACTAGTGGAGTGATGAAGACCTCCTAAGATAGTAAAATGGACAAATAGACTATTTTGTCAAAGGGAGGATTAATAATAATCTAAACATGCAATATTACCTATCTATATTTAACTCCTTTTGTGCAACATCTGGTATGGATTCCAGTCAAGACAAGTGTATGTTCTTGTTCAATTTCCTTGATCCTGGGATCTATGATCAAATTACTCAAATTTATCCTTATAAAATTTCAAAGGTGGAGGAAGGATTTAAATATATTGGTTACTTTTTAAAACCAAATTGTTACATAATTGCGGACTAGAACTGGTTCATTAAAAAGAATGAAAAGAGAATAAACAACTGGAATTATCGGTTCTTATCCATTGGTGGAAGACTTGTACTTGTCAAGTCTATTTTGGAAAGTATCCCTGTGTATTGGCTATCTATGGCTATGATCCCCTTCTCTGTTATATACGAAATCATAAAGAGGATGCTTGATTTTTTGTGGGTAGGAAATCTAAGCCATTCAAAATTTCATCCGACCTCCTGCGCAGTATTTCATTTCCAAAAAAGTTGGGAGGTTGGGGATTGAAGTATATGGATTGGTTCTTTTCTACCTTAAGCACTAAAATCCTATGGAGGGGCCTCTTCGGGGAGGGTCTATGGACCAAAGTTCTCAAATCTAAGTATATCAAGTGCAATTCAATGGTTCAATGGATTAGTAATACAAATTTATCAAGTTCGAATGGTTCTATTATTTGTACGGGTATCAAAAAATCTATTCCAATTCTAGGGAAGAGGCTCAGATGGAAAATTGGAAGGAATTCAATACCTTTATTGGCATAGGTGAAAATTATAAACTATATTAGCTATTGGTTTCATATATTCATTCCTTAAATATCTAAGTTCTTGCTCAAATTAAAAGGTAGACACAAGTTGAACCTTATCTCTCCTATTGGTACTTATCCAATGATATGGTTTTACCTATACATCTTGCTAAGGAATGGAACAATTTTGTTATAATATTGAATAGAGAAGGAATTAGATTATCCAAGAAGGAAGACCTAATTGTATGGGATTGGAAATATGCTAATGGGGTCATTTCTATCAAAAGGGCCTATGAAATTGTCCTTGATGAATAGCACCTGCCTATTCCTAAGTGGTGGACTAAGCTCGTTTGGAAGTGTTGAATGCCTTTAAAGATGAAATGTTTCATACAGTTGCTAGAAAACAAAATCTTGAATTAGGATAACCTGACTAAGAAGGGGTGTAGTGGTCTTGCAATATGTGTACTTTGTAGATCCGAGATGGAAATAGTTTCTCACTTATTTGTGTTTTTTTATTTCTTCAAAAAGGTTTGTGATGAATGCTGCCGACTCCTTAACTCAAAAGATATTTGGTTAGCATCAAAATTTCAGGACAATATGTGGTTATGGTTTAGTAAGAAAGTGAAATATAAAGATATTCCTCTTTTCACAATTTGGGAAGTTTGGAAGGCACGTAATGGATGTATTTTTGAAAATCGAATTCCTTATATTATCTTTGTTAGTTCAAATATTATCATCTTGTTTTTGGAATACTTCAAAGTGAAAAAACACAAAAGAGTAAGGTATATGGTAATGGGTTTTTTAGATGATACCATTTCTCTTGGTAATTTTGATAGTGCAGAAAGAAATGGCTTATGTGGGGAAGGTATGGTATTAAAGGTAAAAAGAGATCACATAATCCATTTAAGAATGGGTGTGGGGAATGGAACAAACACCAAAATTGAATTACTTGCATTATGCAGCCTGTTATTGTTTTCTCAGAGAAGTGGTATTTTTAGTATGCAAATAGTTGGATATTCCAAAGCTATTATCGTCTAGGAAACATGGAACTCAAATATTCAAGTTATCCTTATTGAGTAGTGGGATAATAGAGTTAAATACTTAATCAATAGTTTTTCTCCAATTTCTTTTACTCACATTTATGGGAAACATAACTATGAAGTGAATGGACTTTAAAAAAAGGTAGTTGGAAACATGGATGGAATCATATTTTTTGAAGAATTTGTAGAGGATCAAATGATTGATTATGGAAGTGTCTCTTTTTTCTAAACATGTTCTATAAGAGTTTTGTTTCTGGTCTTAGTCTCATTATGTCCCATTTTGTAATCCAGTCTCTATGCAAACTAGTCTATTTGGTGGAGGAGTTTTTAAAGTTAATGTCTATTAGTACCTAGGTCTGCATCTAGGATTTCCTACTTCCAAAAAACTTGATACCTTTAAATTTAAATCTATGCCAAACCTTCCTGAATATTTATTACTAAGATAATTCTAGCTACGGCGCAGAATGATTTTGCAACTATGTTACATAATCATTCAAATTTTGCAATGTGATATCAATTAAACAAATCTACAAAATTGTCCGGATGTTAAGTTACTGTGTCCACATATATTCACATAAAGTTTTGGAAGCAAATGTGTGGATATCATGTGCAATCATGAAACCACTCAGATTCTCTTTCAATGAATTCTTCATAGTTGCGACATGACCTAAACCCTGTAAGTGATATGATTAGTATTGCAACTCAATAGAACAAGGTTTTGTTATCCATTCCTTTCCTGAGTTATTCTATACCTTGAAGAATATATCAAGGTACTGCAAATATTTTATTTCTCTATCACAACACTGAAAATGGCGTCAAAGCGAAGTGGGCAATTAGTTAGATATGAACCTATAGTTTTTGAAGTGTTAGAAGCATATTTGAAATTTGGTCAGAAATTCAAACAAGTTGGATGGTTTTGTTTTTTCCATAAATTACAAGGACATTTCACTCTTGTCGCTCAGGATTTTTCATAAAGCTTTGATAGGAAAAAAGGGACAATCATATATCTTACTTTTACAGTCTTAGAAAATTCTATTGCAATCGCCTATGAACTGCAGCAAGAGGGAGAGAAGTGGTTCAAGTTGCAGGGGGTTAGTACACCAGAATGTAACCAGTTCTTGCTTAAGATCATGTAGATACATAACCAAGGAGGGAAGGTATGCTACAGTTCACCTATACCATATGCATTTTCTTTTGCATTTGGATGGAATTTCCCCTATAAATTTACCATTTTAATTTCTAAAAAGCTTAACAAATATGGTTGTTAGGTCCATAAAGTCACCAAAAATACATAATAGGATTTACCACCAACCCCTAATTAAGTTTATAATTCTGCAATAATTTAGTAAATTCAATCACGGGTGGGAGTAATTTTTGTTGTCTTCTGAATTTGTAAACCCAGAAAACCTACTGACCCCTCTTGAAGCTGTCAAAACTACTTATCCAAAAACATAATCTACTTAGTTATGTGATATTGGTGAAATTGACAGTTCCTCCATTGAACCTAGTGTAAAGGTGGAATGCAAAAGTCGAGCAATTAGGAAATGTAAGGTCAAGTCATAACCTAAAAATTCTATTAGCAAAACATTACAATTTTCTTCACAAAAGAAATAAAAAAACCCTAGCCATGAACTAGATGAGGAAGGCATAAAATAAGAAGAAGGCAGAGTGTTGGCATGTAAAATTAGAGGGGCATTAAAGCATCCCATTATCGAAAATCTCATCCCATAGGAGACAAAAAATGATTGTGATATCACAAGCAAAAAAATTCAGGTTAAAAATCAAAGGAAACAAAGTGAGCCTAATCCTTATCCACTTCAGGGACTGCATACCAGAGAAACCAATAAGCTAAGGCTGAATTTTGAGGCCCGATTTGATCCTTATCTAAAGGAGAATAAGATTATTGACAAGCAGGGTTCTCCAAATGAGAGTGTAAAGAAGCCTAAAAAATAGAGGGTGAAATCTACGATACACAACCTAGTCCAAGTGAAGAATGATTTTTTAGCAGGTAGAGGAAAAGAAATAGTTTATCCTAAAAATGTTTCTGAAGATGAATCAGGGTCATCACTAGAGAAGGAAATAAGGGTCATGCAGTTTCTAGATGGCCTATAAGAGACCATCAATACTATTCCTTGTTCTGTAGAACTAGAACCTTTTACTCCTATTGTTTTCGGGGAAGAAAAAGAAAAACATTGTGTGGAACATATCAAAAGTAAGAAACCCGATCTAGATGTTATATATGATGAAAAAGTTAAAGAAGAAGATTCAATTGCACCAACTCCATTTCTAAAGGAATTTTCCTCCCTTGAACCTAAA
The DNA here is from genome assembly GCA_001517045.1 of Pseudotsuga menziesii. Taxonomy (NCBI): domain Eukaryota; kingdom Viridiplantae; phylum Streptophyta; class Pinopsida; order Pinales; family Pinaceae; genus Pseudotsuga; species Pseudotsuga menziesii. Next base: position 44,054 of record LPNX010005247.1, on the reverse strand, counting down.
ATCAATACATACGAAGTTAATCATAAATTAAAGAATAACATGAAGAAATGCAAGGGTTTGTTTAGGGGACTTAGGCAAAAAAATTAGTTGTTACAAGATAAGGCACATAGAGTTGGTGACAAGAGGGATAAACTAATGATCATATTTACAAAAGTTTGCATATTTTCCCAGAAATTGAAGAAAATCAATGCTAAACTTCTTAGATAGAAAATATACGAGAAGCAAGAATGCATACAACAAAGGAAAAAAAGTTTGGAAAGTAGTGAGAAGTTGGGAATTTTAACGGATATGGGTACACATATCCTACAATACACAATGCAGAATCATAATCGACCTATAGAAATTAAATAAGGATAAGATCGAGACTTTTAGATAGCTGTTACAAGTGCTCGGTATTTTGCATCTATAGGAAATAGTGTTACGGAAAGAATTTTTAGCATTTTAGGGTCTAGGATTTTATTTACTAAACTTGTATAAAGTTTGATAAAGATTTTTCTAGATGTTTTATTTTGACATGTCAAGCATGAGATAAGACTTCAAAAACTCAATTTGTAATTAGACGATGCATCCCATTAAAGTAGGATCTCAAAAATATTTTGTTTAATCGAATTATCCTTTAATTTGAAATACTATTCATAGTAAAAAGGATGATTATTGAACCTCAAAGATAGAATCTAGATGTCGTGTTGAAAGATCTATATATTGTAAATCTTAGCAGGAGAAGGGAGTTCGATTTTTGGATGCCACTAGATGGTCTTGTATTTTTGTAAGCATACATAACATTTCTATTAACATTTAAAAATATATGAATTGTGAACTTTTTTGTGCCATATTATCTATTTGCAATTGATTGTCTAATTGATTACATAATTTAAATGTGTTGCATAACCATGACTATAGAACTAATAGCATGTACGTGGTATGTGTTTGTTTCCTGTAAATAATGCTCCGTTTTCTTTTAGTTCCTACATATAACGTTGTTATATGTAGGATGAAATATGAATGCATGGAAATTGTAGCTTACTTCTTTCATGTATTTGTTTCTAGTTCTATTTATATGCTTTGATACACATTTAGTTCATAATTTGTAACACGCCATTTCATATCCTTTTCTGTTGTGTGTATTGTTCCCATCATACATAGACCTTCCTTGTATAACCTTTTACTCAACCACTCAGAATTAAACTAAATGTATATAACCTTTCTACCTAAGTTGTCTGTCTTTTCCTTATAGCAGTCTAGTGCATATCTTAGGGATAACATTTTCTGGCACCGATATCGAGGAATGAAGACATGAAATTGTTTTTCCCTAGGTGTCAGACAATGATTAGATTTGGTTTGAAGGTGAATAAAGCTAGATATATTAAGACTGTAGTTTTCACCTTGTAAATTTATTGTATAATTCTGGATTCCAAGAAGAATGGGACTCGAGGAAACCCAACATCTCCTCTGATTTACATCTTTATTTGATCCTGAAGAAATCAATAGAGAAGCTAGAGCTCATCATATATCTATATCTACATCTGTAATTACATCATATGCATAAAATTCTACTATGAGGGATGAACTAAATTTTCCTGTAGGAGAATCACTACCTTCAATCGAAGAAGAAATAAAATTATCCCCTTCAAATTTAATCCCTGAATTTGAAGTGTTTCAACCTTAAGAAGAAAGTGGGTTTAAAAACTAAACCATCTAAGATTCTTGAGCTACTTGATTCATAAATAATATTAATCCATGCCAGAGATTTAATTGAATCAACATCTTCTAGGCTTACAGGATTTCAAAATCCTCCTGAACTTGTTATTTCACAAGAAGTTACCCCTTCTTCTCAGAATTTGTGTTATCCTTATTTGGAGGAAGAAGAAGAGGTTACATTTCTTGGAACACCACTTAAATTCTTTTCTTAGTTATCTAAAAGGATTAAACAAGAAGTATTACCTTCCCATTTTTCAGCTCCTTAAGATTTTCCTTGCAAGCGGGGTCCCCTTTTGAATTCAAAATCTTTGTTAACCCTTTTGTTGTAGAACAATTTTTGGAAGAATTTATTAAGCCTCCAAAGGTTAAAAATCCAATTCCTCAAATATTTGTTCATGAGTTCCAATCCACATCTACTTCTTCCTCACAACCAATTTCTCCTCATAAGGTTAAGGTACCAATTACTCAGACAAACTCAAATAATACCAATAATGGTTGTGCAACCTCTAAATAGGGTGGATGCCATTGTGGTTTCTAGGTATTCCCTACTCGTGTTTCCATGACCTTTAAATTCCTTGGATGGAGATGACTATTTGAATTACCTTCCTAGATTCAATGAGAAAGGAGAGACTACTACAAAAGTACATCTCAATGCCTATTACAGTTACACAAATAATCAGAATAATGAACACTGAGATGTTTGAATGAGGGTTTTTGCACAAAGTTTGGATGGGGAATTTAAGAAATGGTTTGGGGAGCTACCTACCAATTCAATTGATGGAATTGATGCATTGGAGGAAGTATTCAGAAACAATGGGCAGACAAAAAAATATTATTTGTACTATATCACAAAGTTTGGGGCTCTTAAAAAGAAAATTGATTAATCTGCGGTTGATTTTAGTAAAAGGTTTAATAAAATGTACAGTAAGATCCCAACTGAAATTAAGCCCACAAAGACATATGCTAAACTCACATATGTTAATGCATTCGATGCAAATTTCTCCTTATTGCTTAGGGAAAGAAGAGTTGTTACCCTTGTGAATATGCAAGAAGCTACTTTAGAAGTATACTCTAATCTTATGTTTGTTGATAGGATTAGGATCAAGCATCATTATGAGGAGACTAACAGAAGAAAACATATAAAAGTAGTTGAGACTTAAACCTCTAGTAGGAAGTCTAAAGACCATAAAATCAATGAAATGGCAAATATGATTAAAGACTTAAATTCCAAGTAGATCAAACTAGAAGTTGAAAATAAAACTCAAAATATACCTTTACCAAAAATGCCTAATAGGAACCCAAACAAATTTTGTAGGCCTTTCAATCCTCAATTCTTCCGGAGAAGGAAGAGAGAAAATGAAGATAAAAAAAACCAGCCTCCTTTGCAAAATGTTATAGATGATGAAGTTGATGAATTAAATGACAAAGAGGATGAAGATTTAGGTCATGAGGTTCAATTTCTACATGAAAATTAGTCAGTAAGTTATCTCACACATGGTGAATATGAACAATATTTGTTGACCATATAGTTTCAAGATAGATTTGAGAATGCGACCCACTTAAATTCACTGAAGAAATATGACCTCAGATATGGGAAAAAAAACGTTTCAGACTCCTCAGAAGAAAGCTGCAGCAATAGAAAAGAAAACACTAGTAAAGGAGGCAGAGAAAAAACAAGATCATATGGGAAGGAAAGGTAAGAATCTTGAGGTAAAAGATGCTGAAAAAATTCTTGGTTCTTTCAATATTGAATAAAAGATAGGAAAAATAAAGATTCTCATCCCTTTGAGTGACTTAGTTAAGAATCCTCCTTTTAAGGAATCCATTATGAAAATGTTACACCCTTGTATTAACCCTTCTGCTACTTACATAGTAAACCTCCAAGATGAGAATCGAACAATTGTCTTTGGCCCACAATTGGATGAGAAAGATTGTCTCCCCCATCCTTTTTATATTACTCTTCTTGTTCATGATAATATGCTACAAAACAATCTTCTTGATTTCGATGCATCACACAACCTATTGCCAAAAACAGTAATGGAGGCCCTTAAATTGAATATTACCAAACTTTTTCATGACCTATATGCTTTTGATTCAAGAGCTGTAAAATGTATAGGAGTCATAAAGGATTTAGTAATTATCCTGGCCCAACTCCCAAAGAAGAGTATCCTGATGGATGTAGTTGTAGTTGATATTCCTCCAAAATATGGATTGTTACTCTCTAGATCTTGTACTATGAAATTGGGAGAAACATTACATATGGATTATTTATATGCTACAGTTCTAGTGTTTTGGGGTGAGACAAGGCGATTGTACATAGAAGTACAATTGGCATATTTGGTAAGTGATTGTCATAACCCCTCTAATCATCATTTTTATGTTGTTTTAGGAAAGTATAGGTTCGTGTGTTTTACATTTGGATGATCATATTTAAGCTTCGGTACAGGTTGAGAAAGAATTTTAGAAACAACCACCTGCATAAAATTAAGATAAGCTTTGGAGGATGTATTTTGATGGTGCATATTCCAAAGAAGGTTCTGGATTAGGTAGTTTGTTAATCTCTCTTGTGGATGAATTAGTTACTCTAATGTACAAACTTGAATTTGAAGCTACCAATAAAGTAGTTGAATATAAAGAGTTAGTTTTGGGTTTAAGGGCAACGAAAGACATGAAGACACAGGTTTTGGCAGTATTTGGGGATTCATAATTAATAGTTTAGCAGTTTATAAATGTCTATTAGGAAAAACATAAGAATCTCAAGGTTTATTGTAATGAAGTGTGTGATTTAATTGACAATTATTTCTTGGCTTTTAATATTTCTTTTGTTCGAAGGAATTGCAATGAGATTGCAGATTATTTAGCATTGGCTGCAAGTTGTTTCAAGGTGCCAACTCAACCTCATATTAGATATGTCGTGGAATTAAGGCATAAGCATTCCGTCCCCGACAATGACAGAAACTGGCAGGTATTGAGGATGATGCAGAACTTGATAGGTTCTTGTAGTCAATTAACGAATTTTCGGGATCTTTGATTGAAGAAGAAGAAGAAATTGAAGAATTACAGACTTCATATTTGTCAAATTCAATTGTTGGACATGACATAATCAAACTCAAAGATAATTTTTTACCCAAAGGTTTAGTTCTTCTTGAAAGGTTATTTAGTAATCATGACACATTGAAAAATCCTTTTGTTTAGCTTATACAAGACAATACTATAAATTGTAACATTGGTACAAAATCCGATACAAAATTAGTAAAATTGTCCAAGTCTTTGTCTGATGAACAACACAAACGATATGTGGAATTAATGAAGGAACTTGTAGATGTGTTTGCTTGGTGTTATGAGGGTTTGAAGACCTTCAACATGAGTATTGTCCAACATAAAAGACCTATTATTGAGGTGGTTGATAGGCCTTTGCCATGTCATCATATATTAAACAAATATATTAAGTTAATCCTTAATGCATAATAAGTTGGAGCGGGTGCAACCGCTCTAACCATCTACAAAATGTATAAATACACCAACTGATCATGAATAAAGTGGTTAAACGTTTTCCTATCTTCTTTGTTGGTTACTATGTATACATTTATTTTCTGTATCTGCTTGAATGTGATGTGAAAGTGAAACTTCAACATCTGGCGTTGTTTCCATCCTCTTTTGGCTGGGTGACAACAACAACAAAAATAGGAGTGGTTTGAACCTGAAGGAGATCATGAGGATGTAAATAAAACCTGCAAAGAAAAGCTTAAAGATGCTCGAGTGCTCTTGGATCTAGGAACTTTGCTACTTCTCCATAGTTTTAAGAAATTTTGTGATCTTTGTTCAATACTCTACCTACAGAGCTCGTGAAAGCACGATGTGGTTGAGGCTATTTTCCTGGAATCCCTTTGAATTTGGGAGAAGTGAAGGTGTTGTTAAAAGATATTAATAAGATGCATATTCTCCCCGAATAAGTCCACTTGCACACAAAATACAAGAATTGTTAATAGCACGCCCATGCTCATGGAATATTGAGAGTGTATTCGACATAATGTGCAGAAATATTATTTCTGTGCCTAGTGGTATTATTGTGGTCGAATTCATCATTATGAAGAAACTGACTAATCTAAGAATGAAGAAATGGTCAAATCTAATTATGGAGGCTCCTCCTTGGGCGCGGCTTCAAGTTGTGTAGGTTTGTTGCATGAGTTTTATTTTTATTTTACATGAAACTTGCTTGTATTTCAAAATATCAGTCTTTTAGTGGTGGGTTTCTATTATTCATAAAATAATGCCCTATGCACACGCCATGATATTATTCGAAAAAAGATCCTAAGGATATGGAGGTGTAGGCCCGGTGTCTTGTAGAATTATTCTTGGTGTCAAGTAGTGTGTCTTTGGACAAGGGGACTTGGAAGTCCGAGATATTGTCCATCGGATGTGTAATTGTGACTGGTTCCTCCAAGAGGGGAGGCTCAAACAACTTCAGATGATTGACATTGATTAAATTGTGTATTTTGAGTTGTGGGGGAAGATCCAATCGATATGCATTCTCCACAATATTTTCTAGAATGGTATAAGGGTCGTATCTAATTGGAAGAAGTTTATGATGCTGGCCTTTGAAGTGTTTCTTATCCAAATGTAACTAGACTCTATCTCCAAGCTAAAAGGACATGTAGGTCATTTGTTTGTCATGCCTTTGCTTTGCACGATCTTGAGCTGCTTTTAGTGTTGTTGTTATGACAATGTGTCATTGTGAAATTTGTTGAAGAAAATGGTGGGCTGAGTGTTGTTCTTGTTGTTGATGCAAAGTACCTTTGGGATCCAAAGTGAGGGGAATCTCGACTGGGGATGCTGATTGGAAGCCCAAACATACTTAAAAAGGAGATAACCTAGTAGAAGAGTGTGTGGCCTTGTTGTATCTATGTTGCAGAATATGTAAGTAGTTGTCCCACTATTTGCTGCACCCAAAATGAGTACAGAGAGCATGGACCAATACGCGGTTGACTACCTCTTTTTGGCCATCCAGTTGAGGATGGAAGGCGGTAGAGAACTTTAGTTGACACCCAAGTAGTGCCCAAATTGTCTTCCAAAATGTGTTGAGGAAGCATGAGTCTCTATATGAAATGATGTTGCTTGGTAGGCCAAAATGTGGCCATACATGTTGGAAATACAACTCCGTTGTTTGTGTTGTTGTAGTAGTCTTTGTACATGGAATTGAAAGAGCATTTTTGCTAAAAAGGAATACCACTACCCATATTGCATCATGTTTCTTTTAGGTGGTGGGTAGTTCGCTTAATAAATCCATATAGATTAACTCCTAGAGCCGAGAAGGGAGAGGTAGTGGCTGATATAAGCCATGCTTTCTATTGGATGGATTCGATTGGGAACATAATGCACAAGCTTTAACGAATTTCTCAACTTGAGGTTGCATAGAAGGCTAATATAAATGGTGTTGTAGATGTTGGAGAGTCTTTGTGGTACCAAATTGGCCACCATAGGCTGATGCATGAACTTATTTAATGAGCAAGAGACGATCATATGAGCGTGGAACACAAAGCAAGTTTAATTTGTAGAGCCATCCCTCTCGGATGGTGTAGTCCAAGAATGGAGTTTGATTGACAACCGAGGTACTGTGTAAGGCAACCCAAATCTCTTGAAAGTCCTAGTAAGTAGCATACTCATCTTTCCATGTATCATAATTAGCACAACGCACCTCTAAAATTGGGAGAACTGGAGTTGGTGGTCTGTTGAGTAAATCAACCATTTTATTAGAAGCGCCCTTCTTATATCGGATTACCAAATGAAATTGTTGAATGTAGGATGCCCATTTAATATGCCTTTGCTCTTGAATCTTAGACTGTGAATTAATGAAAATCAATGGATGATGTTATGTATGTAGAATAGTCTCCTTGTTCAACAAATAATGGCGCCATTACTTGAGAGCTTGGACCAAGATGTAAAATTCTTTGTCACAAGTACTATAATTTCTCTTAGCCTCAGAAAGATTTTCTGAGTGTTAAGAAATGGGGTGTCCTCCCTATTTAAACACGCCACCAATAGCATACTGTGAGGCATCTGACTCAATCTCAAATGGTTGAGAGAGGTCTGGCAAATGCAATAATGGAGTTGAGCATAGTGCCTCCTTGAGATGAACAAAGTGGTTGGTAGCTTTGTTAGTCCAAATAAAGGTGGGATGACTATTAGATAGTTGATGCAAAGGACGAGCAATCTGAGAAAAATGAAGAATAAACTTATGATAAAAATTGATACCACCCATGAAGATTTTTAGCTCGCTAGCTGAAGAAGGTTATGGCCATTTCTTTAAGGCTTGGATGCGGGCTGGATCCGGTTGAATACCTTCTGAGTCTACCACGAAGCCGAGATAAGGAATTGAACTCTGGCCAAGATAAGACTTTTTTTTCCTTGATATGTAACTTGTGTTCTCCAAGTATTTGGAGAATTTGACGGACATGCTACATGTGGGTGTCCCATGTATTACTAAAGATGAGAATTTCATCTAAGTAGATGACCACAATGCGACCCAAATGTTTTATGAAAACATCATTAATGAGCTACATGAATGTGGTTGGTGCATTAGTGAGGCCAAAGGGCATAAATTTCCATTCATAAAGACTGAATTTGGTCTTAAAAGTTGTCTTCCACACATCATCTGGGTTCATTCAAACCTGATGGTAGCTTGTTGTCAAATCTAATTTAGTGAACCACTTAGCTCCTTGGAGGGTGTCAAGTAACTCCTCAATCCGGGGTAGGGGGCAAAGGTTCTTTACTATGGCTTTGTTAAGGGCTCGATAATCAAGAACAAGGTGCATTTTTGAGGTGTCTCTCTTTTTGGGATTACAAAGGCAATAGAATCAAAGGGAGAAGATGATGGTTGAATGTGACCGAAGTTGATGAGGTCGGTCAATTGCTTCTCCATTTCCTCGGTTTCGCATGGGGCTAAGCGGTAAGTGGGTGCATTAGGTAAGGAAGAACCTAGGATGAGGTGAATAAAATGGTCTGTATGGTGAGAGGGGGGAAGGCCCATAGGCACTTGTAAAACATCAGCAAATTCTTGAAGTAGAGGAGTCATTGCTTCAGGAACGAGATGTGCAGTATTGTTTGGTGGTATGGGGCGCACCAAATAGAGAGAGACACACTGATTCAGATGGATATGAGGTATTTCTCCTTTGGTAGAAGTGGGTTTGGGTGTTGTTGCCATTAGGATATAGGTGTGGACATATTTTGTAAGTTTATACTGGCGGCATTTAGCCATATAAATTCCATTCCGTTGGGCTTGGTAGGGTATGGAAAGAAGTAAGTCAGAACAATACAATGGCGAGACAACAAATAGGATAGTGTCTTTAAATTGTCCTATGGAAAAGGTGACCAAGAAGCATTGAGATACCAATAGACGAGGACCGTCCTTTTGAACCCATCCTAGATGATAGGATATTGGGTGCGGAGTAGTGACCAAATGAATTTGGTTGACTAGATCTTGAGACACCAAATATTTTTGGTTACCATTGTCCATGATAAGTAAAGCCAATGAATTTTTTATTTGGCAATTGTGAGTGAAGAGGGGTTGGGTTAATGAGTTCGGATCTTCATTGTTCATTAAGATCAAAGAGGGATATAATTCGGTGGGGTTTTAAAGAGAAACTTCCTGATTGACTTCGACTGGTTGAGAAGCAGTAGGCTCAATGAGTAAGGTTTTGTTGGTTTTTAGAGATTTGAGAACTCGACAATTTGAAGTGTTGTGGGAATTAGTCTTGTGGAAGGAACACCAGGGCATATTGGTATTTGGATATGGAGAATGAGTAGGTGGGAAGCGGGCTAAAGGATTGGAGGTGGGTGTTTGAGAGACAGAGGGATTAGGGGTGGGAAGGGACTGAGGACTACGACCCCTAATGAGCTATCTTCCTTTCTATTGCCAAAGCTCTCTGAAAAAATTTGTTCTATGAATGGTGTGGGGTAGTTGTCCTTGGGACAGGCTTTGTTTAGATCCTGAAAGTCAGTACAAAAGAATATATTCCCTTGCTTTTTGTCAACAGGAACAGGGTTGGATACCCATTCTATCAAAGCTATAGGGTAAATGAAAGCAGCTTTCAGCAGTTTCTCAACTTCAGCCTTAACCACTGTCGCTTTATGTGGATTGACAAGTCTCAACTTTTGTCGAACGGGTCTAGCATCAGGGTAAGTTCGAATTTCATGCTCGACTATTGATGGATCTATGCCTAGCATCTCCTCATATAACCAAGCAAATACGTCGCGGAATTCCTTAAACAAGGCTGTATAGATCGTAATCTCCTCCGAAGAGCAGTTCGTGCCGATGTGTACATTTTCCACAACGTTTGGTTTTGTAGAGATGTTGACAGGAATCGTAGCGAAAATGTTTTCCATATTCCCCTCAGCAAATATTCCTTCCCTTGGTAAGGGATTAATAGGTGTATCAACATCACATGCCAGTCTCATATGGAACTCCTGGTTCTCGATCCTGCTTAACTTTGGAAGAAAATAGGATCGATGCTGAAGATCCTCGTAGATCTTATCTCGTCCACACATGGCTTCCAGAATGGCTTCATCTTAAGGCAAAACCATATCTAAGAAGTCTCTAGAATGCAAAGAATTCACTGCCCAAGCGGGTAGATAGGCTTCTTCCGGTTCCTCTGAGACTGTGAGAGGGACCGGAATGGGATCAACAACAGTATGAATGATAGCTTGATAAGCTACTTCCACTATCGATAATGGCACTTCAGGTTGATGGTGGGAAGTAACAACCTAAGGATTTGTTCTATCAACAAGCATTGCTATAGAATTCCCTACACTAGTAGAACCTAGATAATTAATCAGAGCTGGAATATCAAATGTGCCCATCAATGATGCATACATTCTAGCCCCTAAGCTCTCTGAAGCAGGTTTAACCTGATCAACCAATGGTACAGTGGACTCGTTAGTTTCCATGCAGCCTTTTTGAGTAAAACTGAGTTGGTCTACAGTAACCAACTTCCCTTCGTGTGGAAACACTACTACCTGAAATACGGCTAATGCAATAGCTTACATGGCATAAGTCCAACTTCTCCCGAAGAGCAAGTTATAATCCAAACGTGCATCAATCACCTCTACCTCAATAGACACTGCTTTACCTACCAACTTAATTTCAAAAGCCGGTAGGATACCATGTGGACGAAATGACCTTCCATTGAAAGCAGTAAGTAGGGTGTTTGATGGAACTAGCTCTCGAGATCCAAGAGCTTTCCAACAAGACAGGGACATGACACATGTAGAAGCACCCTCGTCGACAACTGCCCTTCTAATGGTTTTTCCTCCATGGATGACATCAGACAAATTAAACTTCATCATGAGGCTCGATGAGTCCATACTGCCTAAGGCTGCTAAGAGTGCATCTCGCTGGGCTGGACAACTCTGTAACACCTCTAAAGCTAACATCACACAAGGAGTCTGGCCTAAATATTCAACTATGGAATAGTTTGATACAGCCCTAGCATTGGGATTGTGCAAGGTTTTCTTGAAGACACCTTTCGGTATCTTGGGCATAGGTTCGACAGGTTTCTCAATCCTGAGAGGGTTGGAAGTTTCACCTATCGACTTACCCTTCTCCGAAGCCTCTATTTCATAGTTCTTGTTCCTAGTCTAGAGTAAAGTCTAGGATCAAACCATGTTGATATAATTAGGGTCAAGATCATTTTGGGTGCCCCCTGTTGCATTTGAAGCTGAAGCAAAATTCTGTCCTTGGGGAAAAGGATCCTTCAGGATAGCCGGTTGTTGGCCTTTTAACAACTTTTGAGCTTGTTCCATAAGGGGACATAGATGGGTCATGTGATCTTCATGGCACAACTTACATGGGAATTTCACCTTCTTGTTTTATTTCTTGCCCCCATCAGCATTGTTTGTGGCTTCTTGCTTGTTTTGGTTTCCCTCACTTTTTTTTCTTTTCTTCTTTTCCCCACCGGGCTGCTGATTGCCCTTCTGATAGGATTGTGCAAAAACATTTGCATTCTGGGGTGAGGGGTTAGCCTTTGCTGCCTCCGCCGTAGAATGTTTGACAGATAACTCATGGAGTTGTTTAGCCAAAGACTCTACAGTGGGAGATTTTACAGAACCAACCACACCATCGGCATGGGGTCTAGGCTTAGGTTTCTCTACATTGTGTGTTGGCCTCGGTGCATCAGGGATAATTTCATATAAAATCCTAGACTGAGAATATATCAAATCTAGTTGTTGGGCCCTAAGGATAGCCTCTTCCTCATTGGTCACTCCCGAAGTAGATACATCCTTAGATATATATGGCAATAGGGATTTAAGGAACCATTCTAATAAAAACTTGGGAGGAATAGTGGCTTTGATAAGGCTCTTCCGTCTTCTCCACTCTTGGATGTGATCCGAAATATGAGTGGTCCTATCCTGCCGAAAGGTAGACAACAAGTATGTCCCGAAATCATATCGAACAAGAAGTTGGAAGTGATTAAGAAATACATTAGCCAAGTCCAAAAAACTATTAAACGCAGCAGAAGGTAGTTCAATATACCATTTTGCTGCAGTATTGGTTAGATTTCTTTGGAACAGCCTCAACCGAACTAAATTGGCGTTCAGTGAGTTGGAAGAGCACCACAAATGGAAAGTGGTGACATGAGCTCCTAGATCATCACCAACTTTGCCTTCAAATTTTGGGATATCTGAGGGCAACTTGGTAGGAATGGGTGGCCAGGAGGAGTTATGTCTCACTGGGTCATTCATTAGTTTCGACAAATCTAGCAAATTCAACATTGCCAGGAAAGGGAGCTAGGGTCCAATCAAAGCATTAAAAGTACCAGCTTGGGGATTAGAGGGACTTGCCCCCATGTTCCCATATGTGAAGGCGAGGTTGCCCCCTACTGCCGATTGCGAAGTGGTTGGACTGATTTGGAAAGGATTCCATCCATAAGCCAACGGATTGTTTATGTGCAGTGCAGTGTATGAGGTTCTAGATGCCCCAGTCAAAGCTGGGTTTTGGAACACAGGATCAGGTATCCCTCCGCTGAAAAGCGAAAAAGGAGAGCTCATGAAAGGAGCTGAAACTAGAGTTTGAAAACCTTGACCATAAGGATTAGGGTTTTCGAACTGCACCCCTACATATGCGGGTGTTGGACCTACGTATGGAGTGGATGGGGGAATGTGCCCCCCATTCCAAGGAAAACCCTAGACAAATGTCGAGGATCCTATAGGACCACTCTGAGCAGTGTGTGTGAAGGAAGTAGGAACTGAAGGTATACTAGGAATCCCAATGACCATACCACCAGCATTACCTGCTAAAATTGTGGGAGCCGATGGTTGAACCACCTGGCTAGCTGGAGTTAAAGGTGTAGTAGGTATACTTATTCTAGCGGCACCTACTGGGGGAGGTGGCACCCCTTCAGCCGGAGCGATTGAGGTGGAAGTAGAAGAACTTTCTCCTATAGTAGACATTAGTATTCCCAGAGGGACACCAATCACGGGTGGATTGAAAGGATGAAACTGAACGATCACATGATCATTTAAGTCAGTTAGAGGTGAATTAAAGTTCCTTACAAACTCGTCAACCTGCAAGTCTTCTATCTCAACTGTATTTAAATTAAAACGGTTTGCCCTAAGTTCTGGTTCACCCGGAACTTCACTAACTCCTATTGGTTCGAAAGAACCGTCTGTGTCTAATCTCCGCCTTTGAGGGGGAGGAGGAGGTTCCAATGTGATAAGCGGAGGAAGGTTTTGCAACCTTCATGACCTTCTGATAGATTGGTCCTCCACGATTGTAAATTTGAATCCTCACACCCTAGGTCGGCTAAAACACAGACAAACCACAGAGCAATCACTACAAAATTTCCTAAAGTCTCAACAATCACAAGGGATATAAGATATGCTTTCCCAAAGAAAGCTGAGAGACAGTTTATTGGTGTCCTTGAAGAGGTTCTTAGGCACAAGTGGAGGAATCACCCACCACCCTCCTACACTTTCAACAAGGGTTACCTTCCAATCCCATCCAAGGTGAACCAAAAATAGCCTTCCGGTTTACCTGTGTATAAACCCTAAATGTCAAAGAGACTAAAGGCTACCTTAACTATATCAATAGTCTGGGGGGACAGTCACAAGCCTGATTCATATGCATGGGCAGGGTATCAAAGCCCAAAACTCTGTCTAGGACAGAATCCGCAGATGCGTAAAAATCTTGGTCTACATTTTGACAAGGAATCGGAGGGTTATCTCCTCAGTCCAAGCCTCCACGCGGCCTCATTCTTAACTCCTGTTTGAGAGGAGATTCCCAGATACTATCAACACAGAGAAGGATTTACCTATCGATTGGCCAACTACGTCCGAATTTAAGTACTTGTGGGGAGTTTACACTTCCTATCCCACAAGTCTAGCCTAAGCTAGTAGGTGTATGACCCTATAAAACAAAACTTACTAATAAATTTTAAATTATAGGGTTCATTTTAAGGGTTGTTCTAAGTTAGAGGGTAAGTGGCGTGAATGACTATGATATTATAGACTCGATAAGAAAAGTAAAAAGGTGCATAAAATGAATTCCAAAACAAATTAAAACTACTTAAATCAAGCTTCTTTTTCTTTTTGTAGATATGAACTAATGAAGTTACAACTAAGTAAGAGAAGACTAAGACTTATTTTTTGTAATTTTTGAGATTTTATTTGAAAATACTGAAAATAAAACTACGATATGCAATTAAAATGCAAATGCTTCCAATGTATTTTCTTCACTTTTCAAACTTTTTCAAAAATTACTATGCACTTAAATGAAAAAAAAAAAAATTCTTGAGTATGCTTGAATAATTAGACCATAAAGCAAGCAATATGAAGTATAGCAGACTTGTAAGAACCAAAATCAACCACCTAAGGAGGAGAGTTGGAAAACACCTAGCTTGGGAAGAAACAATGAATGAAATCCACTGAAAACACTAAAAAACACTAAAAGGCAAGTGACAAACTGGAACCACTTGAAAGTAGTACAGAGTAAAAGGTATCTAAAATCCTGATCACTTATTCAAATAGATGACACTGAACCCATCACCCAAATAGGATAATCCACTTCAAACTGCTAAATGAAAGAAGACTCAAACAAAAAAAACTCAAGGGCTTAGTAAAAAGCACAAAGTATGGTGCACAGGACTTTCAGACCTACAACAAAATGCCAGCACTAGAAGACCCCAAAGCAGAGAAAAATTCAAATAAGACAGGGACAAGCAACCCTACCTAAAAATATGCTGCTAAGAGATGTACACGACTGTCTAATAGAACAACCCACATACTGTACGCGACTGTCTAGTATAGCAACCCGCGTATACAAGTTGTTGTACGCTACTATGTAGCACAGCAACCCGCATATACAAGTTGTTGTACGCGACTGTGTAGCATAGCAACCCGCGTACAGAACAAAATATTTTCAAAAAAGAAAAAATAATAAAGGTCTCTAAAACACTACTACAAATCAAAGCAAAGGTATAAAACCATACATTGAATCAGAGCAAAGATTGGGCAAGTATCTACAGGACTAACCCACATCAGGCTGGACTCCTTAGTGGATTCGCCAGTTTTGTTGTTCAGGATTAAGCACCCTTGTAACCTAGGGTCTAGGGTTACCAACTTACTACTAACCTTGTAGACAATCCACTTTACCAGAGAATAGAAAGGGAATAGGAATAAATTCTTGACTTACCCGATTATCGACGGTTGATCCAAGCTTGATCTTCTCTCATTCCTCTTCTCTCCAAAGCTTCCTGGGATGCACCTCTTTCACCTGTAAAGAGCACATTCTCCAAGTAATATCTCATGGATGTATATATAAGAGGTTAGATAAACAATATATCAAATACATAATCAAATATATTCATTAACCACGATACATAAAATAGACTCAACACAATGTTGGAAGAAGAATTCTCTTTATTAACAATCAGTGAATGAGATAAGAGTACAACCCAACTTCTGAGACAAGGACTCCTCTACAACCAAAGGACTCTGAGTTCTGCTACTCCAAGAATTTTGAAGATATACCACCAGCATAACTTTGCTCTCCAATCTTGATTGATTAATGCCCTCCCCAAGGCCTCTATTTATACTTTGGTAAATAGAGTGATTTTGAAGGTTGGGGTGGTTGAAACAGTTGATATAGTTAATGATTAGGGCCCAACTAATCTCAATTAATCGCATTTTATATTTTTTAAGTTCGAACCAAGGTGTAAGCGACTATTGATATAGGCAACCCACATATGACACGCGAGTTGTTCAAAGGAAACCCGCGTATGCTGATGTACATGGGTTGCAATGCAGATAGTCACGTATAGTATGCGAGTTGCAATGGAGATAGTCGCGTACAGTATGCGAGTTGCAATGTAGCCTATAGTCATGTACGCAACTTAACACTTAGAAAAATTATATAGCAAGCTGGTTTAAGGGTAAATGCATCCCAATTCATGCCCATCTATAGTGTTTTGGCAAACTTCAATCCTAATATGTCCTTTTGTGTACCAACATAAAGAATGTCGGCACTCGGATGGAGAAGTGCCATTTGGGTTGATAACACTAATGTCTGATTTTCAAATAACTCTACTTCTATATAATTGAACCAATAACCCAAAAATAAACTTAAGTATTAATACCTCTTCTGGATCTGGAATGTGGAGCAACAGATGTAGCTTGGAGAAGTAGTCTATATATGCTTGCACTCCTTATGTAGGGAGTTGGAGGAGCTGGTGCCATCTGATCCATTAAGATTGTAGGTATCCATGTGGGTAGAAATGGTTTCTCAAGGAATCACAAGGCGATCCCAACTTCTGAGTGGTTGAGAGGTAGAGGATCTTGGAGCACCCCCAATCTCTACTACAAATGTGGTCTTTTCTTACCTTGTATCCCACCATGTTTGGGCAAGTCCTTCCAATTGCAAGGAGACAATCTGAAGTTCTCGTTCCTCGGTGAGGCCTAGGAAAGTGTTGAAATATTTGGAAAGACTATGGATCCATGAATCCACGGCTTCTTCATTGCTTTTCCCAACAAACTTAAGGAGCTGGATTCGAGTATCCAACCGAAAGGGATCTGGATTATTTTGTTGTTTCATTCTTAGTAACTCACTAAGGACAGAGGCAAGGTCTTGTATGGTATTTGAAGCATTAGAGTATGAGTCTACTGCTAATGGATCTCTTCTAGGAGGCATCTTGAGGCAAACTGAAGTATAAAAGAAAAACTTGGGTTTGAAATGAAATATAGGTCAAGTTCTGTTGTGGGAACAGAGTTCGCTAATCTTGGAGCAAAGGGGAATAGATGAACTAGAGGGAGAGATATGCGGGAGAATAGATATGTGAAAATACTCTCTTTGTGGTGGAGATATGTGCATCCCTTGGGATAGGAGACCTGTGCACCCACCGACACTGATAAGGAAACCCTAAGAAGGGTGTAATCTGGGATGGAAATCATGAAAAATTTAAAAAAAAAATTGTTTGATCTCATACTCAAGATCTGAATCTACTCCTTGGATCTTGAAGTTTTGATACCAATTGATTTTCTTGGGAAGGAGGTCTATACTCTTAGAGTGCAGATCTGGCAATTTTCGGCAGTTGCCCTAAACTCCAAGAAGGGCGCATTTCTGAGATGGAGCACTCCATTGGTCTGGGGAAGCAAAACAAAAGAGAGCAAGTGTTGGGATGTATTGAGGGTGTCCAAAGGGATAGGATATCTCATTTGAAGTCTTGGAGCTCAAAGGGAGAGGCTCAACGCAGCCATTGAGGAGGGCGCACTTCCTTCATTCCCGACAGTGGAAAAATCCAGCAAGGGCGCAGATCACAGAGGGTGCGCCTTCCTTCTTTCCCTATGTAACTGGCAGGGAGAGAAATTCCGCCTGAGAGATGGAGTAGCCAAAGGGAAAGGCTAACCCTCAGAGGTGGAATCATTCAAAAATTTTAAGCCGAGGTGCAACCATGGACAAAGGCACACTGGCTTTTCTAAGCAAAAACCATATCAAGAGAACAAGCAAAGAAAAGAGAAATTATCAAACAACAAGAGAAAATGAAGCAGGTAGGTTTTCGACAAAGGAAAAGATGCTTGTATTAGAGAGAGGTTCACCTTTTATAATAAGGGACCGACTTATTTACATAATATGTGCTCTAACACATTGAAATTCAACTTAGACTAAGATAACATGTGCACCCCATATTGACCTTCTCCTTGGTGGCCCACAACAACAACAAAATAGGAGTGGTTCGAACCTGAAGGAGATCGAGAGGATGTGAAGAAAACCTACAAAGAAAAGCTTAAAGATGCTCATGTGCTCTTGGATCTAATAACGTTTCTACTTATCCATAGTTTTAAGAAATGTTGTGATCTTTGTTTTATACTCTACCAACAGAGCTCGTGAAAGAACGATGTGGTTGAGGCTATTTTCCTACAATCCCTTTAAATTTGGGAGAAGTGAAGGTGTTGTTAAGATATATTGATAATATGCACATTCTCTCTGAATAAGTCCACTCGCACACAAAAGAAAAGACTTGTTAATAGCACACCCATGCTCGTGGAATCTCGAGAGTGTATTCGACATAATGTGCAGAAATAGTCTTTCTATGCCTACTAGTATTACTGTGGTTGACTTCATCATTATGAAGAAACCGGTTAATCTAAGAATGAATAAATTGTCAAATCCAATTATGGAGGCTCTTCCTTGGGCATGGCTTCAAGCTGCGTAGGTTTGTTGCATGAGTTTTATTTTTATTTTACATTAAACTTGTATTTCAAAATATCAGTCTTTTAGCGGCGGGTTTCTATTATTCATAAAAATAATGCCCTATGCACACGCCGTGATATTATTCGAACAATGATCCTTAGGATATGGAAGTGATATATATTGTCGACTAATAGTTGGTTGTTGATTCCATCGGTCTGTAATTTGAAGGGAGGAGCAAAAATGTTGTCGACCTCAATGGTGTAATCTACAAACCACCGTATCTCTGACTCCTACTGATATAGTGTTTACTTGCTCATGTATGAAGAATTGACGAGGAGGAAAATAATTTTAAAAGTTTCATCATATCGACTGCGATCCATGGAAGCCAGTCGACCCAAGTAGTAAAGCAGTTTGTTATGCCATTATGTTCCGGAGAAAGTCTGTATGTCAAGAGAATTTAAAGTTCATGTGTGTAAAGGAGATTCGACTTGTTTTAACATCTGTCAATATGCATTTTAGTCATGATAGAATGCATTTGGAATTAAAGAAAATTTTCATGAGGTCTTCATGGCCGATAGAAGGATTATAAGTTTCGTCACCCAATGAGCCGACTTTTTGCCAAATAATACACTCAGCTG
The DNA here is from genome assembly GCA_001517045.1 of Pseudotsuga menziesii. Taxonomy (NCBI): domain Eukaryota; kingdom Viridiplantae; phylum Streptophyta; class Pinopsida; order Pinales; family Pinaceae; genus Pseudotsuga; species Pseudotsuga menziesii. The sequence goes on along the minus strand of LPNX010005247.1, from coordinate 25,040 downwards.
ATAACTATGTGTTAGCAAATGTATGAAGTAGACATACCGAGGGAGATTGATACAATGAGACAACAGATTGATGGGGACTGGTTGTCATTGATGGATACTTCTGACTACTCATGGCCTACTGATATAATTTTTAGCTTCAACATGAAATCGTTGACCTATTTGTTTATAACTCATTTCCGTCGACTATAGCAATGTCAATCCAAAACTCTATTAATCCTTTTACTGGAGCAATGCTAATATGCTTGTTGAGGGTTTATGATCAATTGAGCAGTGAGAATAATTATATGCATTCCAACTAGACAAGACTATGGGACTTGGGTATCAACATTTCCATAGTCGACTAAGAATAACGGTCGGCCATCCAAGATTGTAGTCGACTAGTAATTCAATTGTGAAAGAAGAAAACTTCTAACTTTCATTTGATAGTTGATGAAGTCATATGTAAAATTTTGTCGACATTGTATTTTGGTTGACTCCTCCGTAATTGGTTGATGTCTGTGTTGACTCATTATAGTCTAGGTTGACTACTTGTCATGTATAGTCGAGTCAATTAAATTTTATGTGATCAATATATTTTAAAATCATGTAATTGTGATGACCGGGTCATTATGTTGATGTGGCTTTCTTTTTAAGATTTTGAAGTCAAGATGGGATTAAACATGAGTCACTTTTGAGGCAGTCGATCCCCTCCATTTTATGTAAATCAAGTTGCTTCCTAGACAACCATTGTCAGTCGAGTCAAGTTAGTCAAAATACAAGCAGTCGATCTCGACCACGATCAATAATTGAGCATACATATTTTAATTTCTGTCAAAGCGAAGTGGACAATTAGTCAAATATGAACCTATAGGTTCTAAATTGCTAGAAGCATATCTATAATTTGAGAAGAAATTCAAACAAGTTGTATGGTTTCGTTTCTATCAAAAATTACAAGGATATTTCACTCTTGTTGCTCAGGATTTTGCACAAAGCTTTGATGGGAAAAATGTGACAGTTGGATATCTTAATTTTATAGTCTCAGAAAATTCTATTACAATCTCATGTGAATTGTCGCAAGAGGGAGAGTGATAGTTCAAGTTGCAGGGGGTAGGACACCAGATTGTAATTAGTTCTTGTTGGTGAATCATCAAAATCCATACTAGATTAGGGGCATACCAAGAACCTCGATCAAAATATAATATAGGCATCTGCTTAAGCTCCTGCAGATATACATAACCAAGAAGGGAAGGTATGCTACAGTTCACTTGTACCATATGTGTTTTCTTTTACATTTAGACAAAATTTCCTCTATGAATTTACCATTTTAATTTCTAAAATGCTTAACAAATATGGTCGCTAAGGCGAGAAATTCATCAAACAACCATAATGGAATTTTCCACCAAGCCCTAATTAAGTTGCTAATTCAGCAAGAATTGAGTAAATTCAATCATAGGTGGGAGAAATTTCTATTGTCTTATGAATTTGCAACCGCAGAAAAACCGCTGACCCCTCTTGAAGTTGTCAAAACTACTTCTGCCAAAATATAATCTATAGAGTTCTATGATATAAGTGAAATTGGTAGTTCCTCCAGCGAAACCTAGTGTAAAGGTGCAAAGTAAAATATGAGCTATTAGGAAACGTAAGGTTAAGTAGTAGCCTGAATATTCTGTTAGTACAAGATTACAATTTTCTTCAATAATAAATAAATAAAACCCTAGATTTGAACCAACCGAAGTAGATATAAAAGAAGAAGAAGGAATGGTGTTGACACGCACAATGAGAGCGGCACTAAAGCAGCTCATTACTGAAAATATCATCCCACAAGAGACAAAAAAATAAATGTTATATCACAGGTAGAAAAATCCAGGTTAAAAATAAGAGGAAACAAAGTGAGCCTAAGCCCTATCCACTTCAAGGATACAATACCATAGGAACCAATAAGCTAAGGATGAATTTTAAGGGCCAATTTGATCCTTCTCTAAAGGAGAATATGATTATTGACCTGGATGTTTCTCCAAATGAGTGTAAAAGGCCTAAAAAATAGAGGGTGAAAGCTACAATAGGAACCTAGTCCAAGTGAAAAATGATTATGTAGAAGGTAGAGGAAAACAAACATTTTATCCTAAAGAAGTTTGTGAAGATGAGTTAGGCCATCACTAGATAAGGAAAGAAGCGTCGTGTGATTTGCAGTTGTCCTGGAAAAGACCATCAATTCCATTACTTCTTCTCCAAAACCATAACCTTTTACTCCTACTATTTTAGAGGAATAAGGAGCAAAATTCTTTCAAAGATAAGTATCTCTATGTTAATCTCTACAATTGTAATTGCTTAATGAAATATGATGAGCATGCCTAATGTGTTGAATTGATGAATTGCTTCTATTGTATAATTGCAATTGTATGTATCTGTGTATGTTTCTTTCAATGCATTTTTTAAATTATGTTATGGTGCTTAGATGGTCGGATTGGTGATGGCCTGAATCATCAAATCTTCCCAAGACTTCTGTTAACAAGTTAAATTTCCTTCCGCAACTTGTGGGATGCGGGATGCGGGATGCGGAAATGACCTTCTATAAACTCTGTTCCCCATAGATTTTCCTTCCGCAACTCTCCTTTCCACATGAGGAATGTGTGATGCGGGATGCGGCTTCATGATATCTATTTCCACAACCGATTATTTCTGCAACGGTCTATTCCACATGCGGGATGCGGGATGTAGAATGCAGAATGTGGGATGCGGGATGCGGGACCACAATTTCCATATTTCCCTGATTCCACAAATTCAAGCTTTTCGCACCGTTGATTCATGCGAGTTGATTCTCAGTCGTTGATCTGTTTCCAGATGCGGAACAGACTGTGACCATTGATTTATGCCACGATCTTTCTCTGCCGTTCGATCTCCTCTAAGATTTTTCTTCGTAGATCATCGAATGGATCATTGACAGGACCAATTTCTCTATTGTTGGGAAGGTAGAGAATGTTTATACAGACTTGAATAGATTGAAATTCGAGCTGGATGCTCATTCATCAAATGTGTGGAACTATGGTCGCATTTCCCTTCTAATGCGGGAGGGGACGTGACAATATTTAACATTTAATCATAAGCATAGCTTCATCGAAATTCAATTTAGATCAAAATGTACTACACTCGTTGTGTTATTCTTGTCATGAATCCTCGCAAACAGATGAACACATAAGAACAAAGATAGAAGGAACAAGTTACAAGACTTCATTTCATTAATATCTGATAAAAAAGATTTACAAGACAACAATATACACCCAACTCAACAACATAAGAAAGAATACTTCTAATTCTCAAATTGTTAGCCATATGGTCATCTATCGAGCTACATTATATAGGCCCTTGAGGCACCTAAATTCAGTTTGTCTATGAATAGACTTGTAACAGAAAGTAATAGTTTTCACTATTTACTTTTTACTTTTACTTTCTGTTACTTTTTTACTTTCTGTAAAAAAGTAACAGAAAATATTACTTTTTTACAAAATTGCTATTAAACTCTTTTTTCAGTCTTTGTCTCTTTTCATTCCCTACACGGGTGACTCTCAACCATGCATAGTTTGTTGAGTTGGGGGTGATGTAAATCCAAGTCGAATGCCAAATTGAATCGTTCTCTATAACATCTATGTATATGATGGATCTCCAGGCTGCAGTAAACCTCCAGGTGGCATAAATGACAACGATGTAGTTTTTCCTGCATATGACTACGCTACAGGTGGTGCTTGTGTGAACTATTGAGCTGGAGGAGGATTTTGATGTGAAGATGACCCAAGTGTTTGTTGAGATGATTATTGTTGTTGAGGTGGAAAGGATATTTTATGATATATAATAAGAAGTTTCCAATCCTTTCCCATTGGTATGTTGTTATCTTTGAGGTTCACTAGAGATACTATCAGCCTCAGAATGTATTTCATAAGTCAATGGCCTCATGTCTCTAAATATGGTCCTCATCCTTGTACAAATATGCAAAGGGGTCCTGAGTCTTTCAAAGTCTTGATTACCACTTATTACTCCTTCTAGTTCCTCCTCGGGATTTACATTTTTCTTTTATTTTAGCTTGTTCAAGTATTCTTCTTTAGAATAAAATTATGCATTTCCATCCCATAATAGAGGAAGTCCCATCTTAACAACCCCATTGAACATGGTATTGAATGACTTTATATCATCTACTAGGATATTTGTACCGTTCTATAGTACTATGTACAAGGTCTGCTTCAAAATAATTCTTTCAACAATCTTAATGGCTTGTGTCCTATTATCTAATTGCAGGTCTTGTAGTTCAATTTTTGGTTCTTCTATTAAGATAATCAATAGTCTCTCTTACCTAGGTAGGCTTGTCCCCCAAGGTAGCAACTACTTGTTTCATTTCTTCCATTGTTGAATTGTATATATCCATATTAGCAGTCATTAGGTCCATAAAATCCCAGTTTTCATTGAATATACAAGCTATCCTAACCAATATTTCCTGAGTAGTTCATCTTAAAAAATCCTCTCCTTGGGAATGCATCTTTAGTGATGTAAATTGACCTTTTAATTCATCAACTTCTCTTTTTAGGTCAGTGACGTCATCATCCTTTTTACTGGCATCATACTCTAGCTCTACAATTATATTGTTTTTGTGGGTAGCATCGTCTTCTAGACCCTTTATCTTGGTATGTACATCTTCTTCAATCATGGTTGGCTCGGTTGTAGCTTGATATTCATCCATAACATCTACATCAACTACCTCAAGTGATGCTGGTATGGTGACAGTCTCTTGGACATTCTGCCTTATTTATGTCTGAACAGGCGCTTGTTCTGTAACCTATGAAGTTATTGTGGATGGTGGCACACTTTGTGCTATGTTGGTCTTCTAAAATTTAATGGTATCTATATGTGAGGTTAACTCATTTATTATTTTATCTTTTTCTTCCACCTAAGATTTATATTTCACCAAAGTAGCTAATAGTTCTTCCATTTCGTTCTCCACTTGAGGGATTTATGTTGTTTTCACTATGTGTACATTTTGTATTTTTAGTTGGATTTTCAGATTGGTTATCTCATTGTCATTCTTATCTATCAATGATTTTAATTGAGAACCATCATCAAGTTTGGCACTTAAAGCCATTGTTTTCTCTTCTATCTCTTTAATTGTAACTTGTTTGGCTATGGTAGTCCATTTTTATGCTTTCAAGAGATCTCCAACTTTGTTTAGAGATTCTCTCAACCTTTTCTCTATTTTGGTAGCTTTTACTACCTCTACGCAGATCATATCACTAACCTGCTTGAAGAAATCTACTTTATCTAGCTTGCTAAACAAAGCCCAGTTTATTACATGTTCTTTAGCTCTGTAACTTGTTTGGCTCTGGTAGTCCATTTTTATGCTTTGAAGAGGTCTCCAACTTTGTTTAGAGATTCTCTTAGCCTTTTCTCTATTTTGGTAGCTTTTACTACCTCTACGCAGATCATCTCGCCAACCTACTTGAAGAAATCTACTTTATCTAGCTTGCTAAACAAAGCCCAGTTTATTACATGTTCTTCAGCTATGTACTCTCTTAAACTGGTGGGTCTTGGTACCATAGGTTCTATTATTGAATACCTGAAACTATCATCAACAATGTTTTCTACTGTTAACATTATTTTCTGAGCATGCACAGCATGTAGCCTATCATCATTGATGTTATTCACATTGTCTTTTCTAATTTCTTTGTAGATTGACTATAGATCAATCTGGACTAGTACATGACCTGTTAGAGTGATGGATTGGATTTTTGAGGTACTGTGAATTCCAAAGGTGGATAAGGCATGAATATTGTTGGTGTATTTCCCAAAACTTTTGTTTGTTTATCTATTTCACCAACCTCTTTGGATACCTTTGTCTTTATTTCCTTTATTTCCAATATTTTAGCTTCCTATGTAGGATCAGTTTTTTCCCTTTTGGATTGAGGAACTTGCTCTTCTTGGTCAATTTCCATGTCTTCTGATCCTCTCTTATGTCTTGTTACATGTTCAGGATCGCTTCACTATGATGGATCTTTCAAAATATTCTCAACCTCCTCCTAGTTGTCTTTATTTGCAATCTTTTCTAGATCTTGCTTGGGAGTAGGTTCATAGGCTGAATTTTTATTCTATAGCCTCTGCTTTGCTATCACTCTGTGGGGGTCATAGGGCACTGTTTCATCCTTATCAAAGTTCAACTACCCTAGGAATATTTCCATATAGTGCATTGCACTCTAATATTTGGTTTGGAAATGACCTACATATTTGGGGATATGGAAAGATTTATGGTGTTTGGAACCTTGTTGATCCCAGTTTTGTCATCGTTTTTTGACTAATAATTTACAAATCTGACATAATTTTTGTCACCTTTTGGCATGTTTTCTGTCATGCAGATCACTATTCAGCCCCAGGCACGATTATATTTTGGGTTTATGCAAGCTATCATTTATTTTTACTATTTCAAGATTTTATTGGTTAAATCTGATGATATTTGATGATATGCTAACATATGAAATCGTTATTGCAGATCTTAGTCTTCCTTGAGGCAACAAACAAACCATGCATCCATTCTAGATACATGTAGATCATATCCATCTCACTGCACAACTCACCATTCATTCCGCCGAGCTAATCGCACGCTGGTACTGATAGATTCCTAAGCGTTAAAGTATGGAACAGCCTGTAAACTGTTTTTTTTCCATGCGCCAGAGTGATAGCATGAACCCCCTTCTGGAATATTGTTCACATGATGCCTCTGCATGACACCATGACATCAACCATGCCAAAGCAAAAGCTTGTATGCCACATCACACACCATAGAAGAACCATATTGCAAAGAAGGAGGAAAACGTTATGTGTTGGTTATTCATTTAGTTATCTGTCATAATGGTTGACTTATCTTAAGAGAAGTCGACCACTGAAAGGGTCGACTTGCTCACCCTTTGTAAAACGCTATATATACAAATGCTGCTATGCGAGAGGAGTTGATAAATAGTTAGTTTGCCATTTTATACATGTAATCAGTCGGTTCTAGAAACTCTGTAATACTTTTCTTCAGTTTAATGGAAGTTTTGCTTATGTTGTGCATGATCGTGTCTTAGTAGCATTTAGCAAGTCATCACTCTGATTGCTGGGAGGGCCCCTCATCAACCAGAGATTTCTATTCCTGTGTATTTTCGTTATTTCTCTTTTGCGATTAGCATAGTTTTATTTGTAATTTGTTTATGCAATTTAGTTACTGAAATCATTCATGTTATTTGTTTCCTGTAGCATAGATTACACTTTGATATTATGCTGTTAATGTAGTTTCCTTCTGTGAGTTAAGCAACCTGTTGTGCACAAATTTGCTTTCAATTTCCCTTTCAAGTCTTTCCAATTTACTGCTTGGTTTATGTTGATAGAATAGATTGCTATGATTCAATTACAGTAGATTCAATTATGTCCCTTTCCATCTTGTAATGAATTTAGTTAGTTATATTACAGCTTGTTTAATAAATAGATAATGATGTTTTAAATTATGAATTGAATTTAAGTTATTTCATAGATTGAATTTAATCATTAGACATGTTTAATTTCTGTTCTTTACATTTTGTTATCATGTGCATGGATCAGCTTATCTCAAAATCATTTAGATTAATTATTTCTTGACATTTTAGTGCTTTTGTGTGTGCAGACTGTCATTCAGACAGCCTGTTCTGCCTGTCATCTAGACCTGTGTTCTAGTCTGTTATCTAGCCTTTCATTCAACCCTGAGCGTTTTTTATCTGTTTTGAGCTTGTTTCTTTAGCTTTATGATTATGTTTTGATTGTAGTAGTTAGATAATGATTATGTTTATTCTTGAGGCCTTAGGTTAGATCGTCTAAAGTATTTATTACACTATATCTCTCTTTCTTCTCTCTTTTCACCCCTATGTTTAGAATTATGCCTAGTGCTTTGATTTATTAGTGCTTTGTAATTGTATCTTTGACTTGATTAATTTTATCCTTCTTTTTATATATAGTTTAGAATTAGATATCTCAATATTAGGGAAATATGTTAGTACCTTGTAAATTGATCATAAGTAGTAGGATCTGTCCCTTCCAATTAGGTGGTTACCAAAGAAACATATAGAGTAGGATTTAAAATCGTCTTTATTAATTTTTCTACTTGTTTATAAGTTATGCCTACCTTCTTGTAGTATTGTTCTATCTTTTGCAAGTAGGAGTTATTTGCTTATAATCATCATGTTTACTATCACTTGCAATTGGATGTTTCTTAGTCTGCACGTCTTTGTAGAAGTTAAGTTATATTTGATTCCCTTTAGTTTCTTCACTTCCTTTGCAAGTCACTTTGACACTTCTCCTACTCTTGTTCCACTCACAGTGAATCCTTATCCTCAGAACAACCCAGGAGAATGGAACTAGATAGCTTAGTTTAAATCATTATGTACATCTGTTAGTTGCATGTATAGTTTTTAGAAGCATATCTAGTTGTTGTAATTTTGTAAATCTTTGCTTGTGCAGTCAGTTTCTAAAGTAGTTTAGCAGTAAAATAAATCCTCTTATAGAAAGTAGTTTATTGTTGTAGATAGAGTAGACTAGTATAGCTTGATACCACTCTGGTCTAGTACTATGTTCAATTACCTTGATAGTTGAATTCTTAGGAGGTTGACTCCGTTTTTCATTTTGAAAGATCTTTTTTAAAGTATTACCACGATACCCTAGGAACCCCTCTACCTTCGCATATATTTTGTGTCAACTCTAATCCTACCAACCCCAGTTGATAATTAAATATTAGGTGAATTAATCAAGAAAATATTTTACCCAACAAATGTCCAAAGTGCATTTCATCTGAAAGAAGCCTTTGCCTGACATATTGCAGGCCTAATATTCTCACCGTAAAAAATGTAGGTAACTTGTATGGTCTTCCTTAAAAACCATGAACCCTTATGACTATATGATCTTCAAAGATAAACCAGTCACCCAATCTCGTTTTTTTGGTGAATAACAACCATTCCCTATCCTCTTTGGGAATCCTGGGAAAATAAAATCCATGTATGATATGGTAGGAAACTTTCATCATTTTATTGGTGAATTCTGCAAAGTTTGAATTATTTGCTTGCCTAACAAACAATGGATTCCATTCAATACTAGGATATCTAATTTCAATGCCTCGTTAGTCATTTTTAATCCAAAAGATTCAAAACATTTATAGTTCTGGTACAAGAAAACAAAGAATAGGAAGGATGGGTATCTAAAGACCTCAAGGGTAGGGTATTCAGTTAATTGTTGGTTAAGGGCTTGAGCTAAGAAGGAAAGAATATTCCATTTTTGGATTTCTTTGATAAAAAGGGAATATGTGCTAGGAATCCTAAGATAGCTTCATCAACTTCATCATCATTTTTATACCCTAAAATGATGCATAGGAGGGAAATTATATTTCTGGATTCTGGTTTGATAAACAGGGTTTTTGTTGGGTATATGTTATATTCTTTGCATGTGGGTGTGGAGGGGAGGTGTGCTTGTCAGTGCTGCATCTGGAAATCCCTGTTGGAACCTCAGTATATTTTTGGTTGTTTTTGGCTATTTTGGGGAATTTTCTAAAAATACATAACTTAATCCCACTTAAGGGATTAGAGTCTATTTTCTAATCCGGGTTAATGAGTTAGGGTATTGGATGTTTCTGAATACCTATATTTTGTATTGTGAGGATTCATAATAATAAAAAATGAGAAAAATGGGAGGTGTGGCTCCAAGGTTTGTTGGTTTTCCTGGTTAAGGGTTTCCAGGGTAAATCTCTATGTTTGTGTGAATGTTGTGTTGTAATCTCTATTTTTCTTAAAAGAATCTATATTCTTTACTTCTCTACATATGTTTAAAACTTACATGCGGTATCAGAGCTCGATTATTAGCATCAAGGGGGCGCCTTTGTTGTTAAGGGTTCGACGTGGTTAATATATCTTGGTTCTGTGATAAAGCTAGGTTCAGTGGGAGATTTTCAATGTTTATTTGTGCATTGAAAGAGAATGGCGAGTAGTGCAAGAATTGAGATCGAGAAATTTAATGGCCAAAATTTTGAGCTATGGAAGCTCAAAATGGAATATCTTCTTGTAGATCGGGAATAGTGGATTGTTGTGGATCTGGGTACTAAACTCGCTGCAACATCACAAGATGATTGGGATAAATTAGATAGAAGGGTGAGAAGTAAAATACGATTAGAATTATCAGACTCTGTGTTGTTGAACGTATATGGTGAAGATAGTGCGGTAAATCTTTTGGGAAAACTAGGGAGTTTGTATCAATCAAAATCCCTTGTGAACAAGTTGTTTGTGCAAAAGAAATTGTTTCACCTCGGAAATGGATGAAAATGACACAGTAATAGAGCATATCAATGTCTACAATACTCTGGTAAGTCAGATAAGCTCTGTTGGTATAAAAATGGCTGAAGAATATAAATGTATTTCATTATTGTGTTCTTTTCCAGATTCATGGGACAGCCTAATTGTTGCGATAGGTAGTGCTAGCCAAGCGAACTTAAAATTCGATGAAATAGTATCATCTCTACTATCAGAAGAGATGAGGAGGAAAACCATGGATAATCATAGTATGGATTCCTTGTCTGTGAAAGGTCGCCCCTAGGAGAGAAACAAAAATAAAGGATCGGGGGGGGGGGATCTAAATCTAATGGTAGATCTAAATCCATAGGAAAAGGAATAAGGAAGTGTTGGAAATGCAGTAAAGTTGGACACTATAAAAAGGATTGTAGATATAAGAATGTTGAGAAAGAAAAGGGATCTGAGGATACCTCTTCCATAGAGGCAAAGATCTCCTCAAAAGAAGGAGAGGATGTGTACCTAGATTCCATGGGTAATCATTCAGAACGTGATATATGGTTGATTGACTCGGGTGTGTCATGCCATATGACCCCTCATAGGGATTGGTTATATGAATATGAAAAGTACAATGGAGGATATGTGTACCTAGGAGATGATTCAACAACCAATATCACTGGACGTGGTAGACTCAAGCTAAAATTGAAGGATGGAAGGATTAGAACTCTACCTATAGTGCTACACATTCTAAATCTATCAAGAAATTTGATATTTGTAGAAAATGTGGATGTTGTAGTTGTAAAGATTGTTTGTGGAGATGGTGGTTGCAAAATGGTTCGAGGATCAATGGTATTGATGAGGAGAGTTCGGTATGGAAATCTGTACAAACTACTAGGAAGAACTATCATTGATGAAAGTAATAGTTCCGATGTGCTTGAGGAAGGAGGTAAAGATGAAAGAACCCTGACTGCATCAAGAGTAAAGACAATGCTATGGCATCAAATATTGGGGCATATCGAAGAAAAGGGACTTCGAGCATTATACGGTAAAGGTATGGTTGAAGGTATGATTGATTGCATTCTAGATTTTGATTTCTATGAACATTGCATACATTGAAAACAAAATCGAGTAAGATTTGCATCTAGTGCTACAAGAGTAAAGGGAATTCTAGAATTAATACATAGTGATGTGTTTGGAACTGTTCCTATTCCATCATTAGGAAAATATGTGTATTATGTTTCATATATAGATGATTTCTCAAGGAACACATGGATCTATTTCCTTCAAAACAAATATGAAGTATTTTCTAAGTTTAAAGAATTTAAGGCTCTTGTAGAAAATCAATCAGAAAAGAAAATAAAGGTGTCGAGGACAAATAATGGTGGAGAGTTCTGCGGGAATGAATTCGAGGAATTTTGTAAGAAGTACAGTATAGAAAGATAAAATACTAGTCCATACACACCTCAACAGAATGGAGTTGATGAGAGGATTAATAAGACATTGATGGAAAAGGTAAGGAGCATGCTAAGTAGTGCTGGGATAGGACAAGAATTTCGGGCATAAGAACTGGAGACGACATGTTACTTGGTAAATCGATCACCCACATCGACATGGATTGATAAAACTCCACAAGAGATATGGACTAGTAAGAAACCCTCTATTAAGCATCTGAAATTTTTTGGTTGTGATGCTTCTGTACATGTTCCAAAGGAGAAAAGGAGAAAGTTGGATAACAAAGTTGCGAAGTGTATCTTTATTGGCTATAAAGATGGTATGAAAAGGTTATAATTTTTGGAATAATGTAACTAAGAAGATTGTTTATAGTTGAGATGTTGTGTTTAGAGAGGTAAAATAAGTCCCCAGAAAGGAAGTGTATCCAATGGAAAAGGAACCAGATAAAATAGAGTTTGAGTTAGAAGGTGAAGAATTGGATTGAACAAAAGAAGCTGAATCAGAAGAAGAAGAGGAACCTCATACCCCAGTTTTGAGGAGATAGTCTCGAGAAAGAAGGCGGCCATAAAGGTATTCCCCTCCTGATTTCACGCTCTCATTTTACTTTGTCTATTACTGATGATGATCCTAGAAATGTGAAGGAAGTTGTTGGTTCAGAGGATAATGATCTCTAGAAAAAGTACATTGTTGAAGAAATGGATGCCTTGGACAAAAACAAAGCTTGGAATCTAGTCCAGTTACCAGTTGGAAGTAAAGTCACTGGGAGCAAATTGTTGTTTAAAAAGAAGTTGGATGCAGAAGGTAAAGTGGAGAAGTACAAATCCCTCTTGGTAGCAAAGGGATATTCTCAGGTAGAGGGAATTGGTTTTGGTGAAATATTTTCTCCAATTGCAAAATTAACTTCTATTAGATTTATTCTTTCTATTGTTGTTTCCTTTGATCTTGAAGTAGAGAAAATGGGTGTGAAGACAACATTCTTACATGGGGATTTGGAAGAAGAAATATACATGTAACAACCAAAAGGTTTCATAGTAAAGGGAAAGAAAGAGCTAGTATGTAAACTAAAGATGTCCTTTTATGGTCTAAAGAAATCTCCAAGGATGGGGTACCAAAAGTTTGACACATACATACTTGGATTAGGGTTTGTGAGAAGCAAAGATGATCATTGTGTATACTCCAAACAAGTTGGTGATCACTTCATTAACATAGTATTGTATGTTGATGGCATGTTGTTGATTAGAAACAACAAATATGCTATAAAGGAGGTGAAGTCTTAGTTGTCCTCCAAATTTGATATGAAATATCTCGGTGATGCAAACTTCATTCTGGGAATGGAGATAAGAAGAGATCGTGCAAACAAGATGATCAGTTTAAATCAAAGAAAATATGTTGAGAGGGTACTACAGATATTTAACATGCAGGAAAGTAAGTCGATTAAGGTTCTTATTCCTATAGGTGTAAAGTTATATGTAGAGAAGCATCCCAAGACATAGGAAGAAGAGGAAGACATGTCACGAGTTCCATATGCCAATGAAGTTGGTATTTTGATGTATGCAGTGGTTTGTACCAGACCAGACATTGCTCATGCAATGGTATTTTTGAGCAAATATGTGTCAAAACCAGGAAAGGAGCATTGGACAGTTGTAAAGAGGGTCTTCATATATTTGTGTGGCACCAAATATTATGCAATCTTCTACCAAGGAATACCTAGACTGGACAAAGTAATAAATGTACATGGATTTGCTGATGCATACTGGGTTGGAGATATTGATCGCAAAAGATATACAAGTGCGTATGTGTTTAACCTATTTGGAGGATTTATCAGTTGGATGAGAAAGAGACAAGTTGTAGTTGCACTCTCAAATACATAAGTTGAATACATGGAAGCCACTCATGCAAGCAAAGAAGTTGTATGGTTGCAAAGATTGTGTTCAGGTATTGGGTTTGTACAAAAAGCTACAAGGTTAGATCATGATAGCCAAAATGCAATATTCCTGGCAAAGAACCATGCTTATTATGCTAAGACAAAGCATATTGATGTGTAATATCACTTTGTGAGAGATATGGTTGAAGACAAGAAGGTGTTGCTAGAAAAGGTTGACACCTTGAAAAATGTTGCAGACTCATTAGCAAAGTCTTTCAGTACAGAGAAGTTCTCTTAGTGTAGAGAATCTATGGGCATTGATTCCTTGAACCTATGATTTTATGAGAACATGACTCATTGCTATGCAAAGAAAACAACAAGTGGGAGAATCTTGGGTATATGTTATATTCTTTGCATGGTCGTGTGGAGGAGAGGTGCGCCTGTCAGTGCTGCGTATGACAATCCATGTCGACACCTTCATGGAAATAGGTTGGGAGGCTTTTTTCTGATGTCAGAACTAAAAAAAAATTGTTGTTTTTGGCTATTTTGGGGAATAATCTAAAAATATGTAACTTAATCTTGGTTAAGGGATTGGATTCTATTTTCTAATTCAGGTTAATGGATTAGGGTATTGGATGTTGTTGAATACCTATATTTTGTATTGTGAGGATTCATAATAAAAAAATGAGAAAATTAGGAGGTGTGGCTCCAAGGTTTGTTGGTTTTCCCGGTTAAGGGTTTCTAGGGTAAATCTCTATGTTTATCTGTGAATTGTGTGTTGTAATCTCTATTTTTCTTAAAATAATTTGTATGCTTTGCTTTTTTGTACAGGTTTAAAACCTACAGCTTTATATGGCGGTTTTGAGTTCTGAATGATCGTGCCATGATCCATATGATGGGTTAGGACATTGGTTTTCTCATCAGGGATTAGGGTTTGGAACTTTAGGTCCATTTCCCTTTCCTTTACAGGTTGGATGCCTTCTTCTTCATTAATAGCACACATCCTTCTATCATTTTCAGCATCAGTTTGACAAACAATTTTAGTTCTATCTGAGGACATTATAATTTTCCGACTGGGAGAATATAAGGTTGAGAACCATACTATGAATTTATGGAAATGGATGATTGGAGGGCATACTGAGCATACTAGGCTTGTGTCCCAAAGCCTGTAGGTGTCTGGTCTAAGAACGCTCTATATCAGGCATCCCCAAAAGTTTGAGTTAGGTCAATATGGAGGATTTCAAGGTCCTTAATGTTGGCTTGGTGGTTGAATATGGTGGCATTCTCATATGGAATTGGCTTTGGAGCCACTTCAGGGGTTGACTGTGACATCCTAATGGTGAAAATTCAATTGGTTCGAGAATTAGTTTACCAGTTTACAAACTAGGGTAAAACTCAGAATTACAATGGTAAAAGTGAGCTCAACTGGGTTTAAAATTTGATTTACCCAATTAATATGATGTGGAGGATGATTTTTTTCAGATTGATGATGGGGTCGATGAATAGGAGTGCTTATGTGCATGGGTTCTGGTCACCTGGTGCCTTGGATGCTTCAAATGATAATGACTCGACAAACAGACAAACATGAACTTTTAACGGCCTTGAGATATTCAAAATGAAATTTGGTGGGGTATTAATGGCCAATGGGACATGTGATGTGACTACTGACACTGAGCCCTACTGACTAATATGACATGGTAAGGGTGACTCAGACTATCGTAGTGGCCACGACATTAAGTTGTGAAAAAACCACCTTGGTTTCCCAGAGAAGTAACACACACTCGCTAAGTGATTTAGAAAAATGTCTCTGAGCATGCACGACCAATGAGAATCAACCATGCATCTTAGGAGGTATTCCATATCGCACATGGTCGAGCCCCATCATGGTACATGCACTTTATGGATGTGTTGTTGATATATGCCATTCGATCATATCTAAATTTTGTGAAAGTGATTACCACTTTATATATTTCTATTATCCATCACTTCACTTGTGCGCTTTTCATTTTGATTGTTGATCTGATTGATGGATGTAAAGATATGTTCATCCACCTCTCATTGTATTCTCATTTTGCAAGAAAAAAAAATATTCATCTTACTCGTCCGATCAAAATAATATAGACGATGATCTGTTGGTTCAGATTTAACGCCTAACTACACATTGTGGTCACCTGTTATGGCCTGCTAACCCTTCAATCTTCATCTTCTAGCGCCATTTAGTTGATCTTTGGGTCCCCTCGCAATATTTTTGAGGGCTAAGAATCCTTGGAAATTTTATGTACTAACACTAGGATTGGATATGAATAACTTCATTGAATTGATGGCCCTAAAACTAGTTCCTAGTCTTGTTGCTAAAAAGGATGTGCACAATCTCTAAATTTTTGGTGATTTTATGTTGGTAATCAAATGGATGAATAAACAATATACACTAAAGAATTTGTGGATACCAGATTTAATGGATGAGATTGGAGGCATAGCCTCCATATTTGGATACGCCTATTCCATCATGTTTATAAAGGAGATCAAGCACATCATAGATGGCTTGTTGAAGGAACATATTCAATTGAATCAAGATATGATATATGATATAAGAAGCTAATGGGCATGTAAATGTATATATTCATCACTTTTTTTGTTAATCCTTTTGTTTTATGCAACTTAAAGACTCTGCGAGAAATATAAGACTTATGTAGATGGTGCAAATGGACTTTTTACTAAGTTATCTTAGGAAGACATAATTAGGACAATTTATAGATAATTATGTTTTGGATAAGTTATCTATACATCATAACTCTCTATTATTAAAAGGATAAAATATCTACGCATGAGTTATTTTTTTTGTTTCTATATGATGTTATAGATCCTACTACTTCATAGGCTAAGTGAATGCCAAAAAGAATAAGATATATGCCTTTTTTCTATTTGGAATAAACTTATTGATTTCCTTTTTGTGAAAACAAGAAGGTATTCAACTTCCAAATTTGTTTATTTCATTTAGCCTCATTCAACAACTTCATATTTTTATTTTATTTAAATTAAAATGTTTTTTTAAACTATTAATATGTTCCAAGTATGGACAATACATTTTATATAAAACATGGGTCATCTTTAAAAAGACACACAACTTCATATTTTTTTATTCTATTTAAATTAAACTATTTTTTAAAACTATTAATATGTTCAAGTATGGACAATACATTTTATATAAAACATGGGTCATATTTAAAAAAACACCATGAAAAAATAATCCAAAAACCTCCAATTAGTGGTCTATTTTAAAAGAAATAAGTGTCAAAAACCTCCAATTAGTGGTCTATTTTAAAAGAAATAAGTGTCAAACGGCCACATCCTAAAATACAAGTTGTATTTATCACAAAGAGGATAAAAAAAGTTAATTGGTATGGACAAATAGCGAAATTGTCAAGTTGCAACTAAGATTATGCAAATACTTAGAAATGAGTCATGTTTTTCTTTAGGAGGTGGCCCCTCTCCTTTGAAAGTTGGCTCTTGACTATATGTTGTCTTAAACTAAAAGTACAACAAAGCCTTACAACCCCTAACACAACTTATCTAATTAATGCTATATATATATCACTTGCCTTTTCCATTAATCCAAACACTCATATCAAGTCACATTTGTATTCGGGGTGACCACCATCCTTTAAAAGTTATCTCTTGTCCAATGATTATTGGACACAAATGTTGTCCTACTTGCACAATTTTTTAAAATGAGAGTATATGTTATCTCAAACTATAACTACTACAAAGCCTTACAATATCTAACACAACTTAAGTCATTAATGTTATCTATATCACTTAAATTTTTCATTATTTGTATTCATTACAATAGATTCCATAAAATAAATCATAACACTACACGGTCCTAACCGTAGCACATTCCATTGATTGTAATATCTTGATTTTAATCCGTAAATTGCAATTTAATAAATCATGTATAATTTATTTGATGTGGTTAATGAGATGGGATTCAAGCTATGTAGGATAAGTTGTAATGACTTCATCATTGCTTTGTAAACCTTCCTAGTGTGGAGCTCAAGGATAAGGCTCGAATAATGAATGCATAGGATCCAAAGGGTGGGATAGGTTTATAATGTGTTGGGCATATTTTCCATAATATGCTCATGTCAATGTAAAAGCATGTATGAAGTGAACTAATACATGATAATGGAATATCCACCATCATGGTTGTTTGAGGGATCGATAAGGAGACTATGATACCACAAGACGGGAAGAGGAAAGAGGTTTATTGGTAATTTGACCTTATCATTGTCCTTTTGGGTACTACTCCTTTTTCTCCATGATTTCTTATAGCCTTTACATCTATCTTTGACTTGTGGGTGCGTATTAAGTACAAGTGTCACATATGGCATATCATTCGGAAGAGAGAGGGGTCCCATGCAAGAAAATGTCTTCCATTGGTGTTTCCATGCAGATTCCACAATCATTATAATTATACAACTATTTGTGGAAATGAGAGGAGACACGATCACATGTTATGGTGTTTCTCATTGGATTTCATGGTTGTTATAGTTTAGAAATAACAAATGTTTATCATGTGGTTGTGGTTGGTAAGAGTCCATATAAGTTGGGGAAGCTTGTTGTTGCAAATGTGCAAGAAGATGGGATCATGGTCAGAGAGAAATACCATACATGGAATGTTCACAATAGTTGAGGCAACACCTTCAGACCTGCAACCCTATTATTTTTTCTCATTGATTGTTAGAGGACAAGTTTTTCATGTGCCAAGTTATTGTTGTGTGTGTTATATTTTTTCATGTAAATCAACAATCAAAGTCAATAGTCGACTAGTTAACGAGTCGATTGGATTTGGAAGCCAATAAAAAGTGGAATTCTGGCCAACTGTAATAGTTGATTGGTCAATGACCATGACCAGTTAATAGGAAGTTGACGAACATCGAAATGACTAAAATCTCAACAAGAGATCAACCAGGTTTGATCCAATCAAGTTGGCTATAATAGAATAATTGAAAGTGTGAAGAAGTTATGAATCTACTTTAATTGGTTGTAACTAACTCAAATATAACGAGCTAGTGTATGTATTGCATCAATAAATAATATGTAATGGTTATGTAATAGTAAGTGAGAGAATAAGTGGAGTGTTATTGATATCATGTAGATCACTATTGTAAACAATGTTAAGAGTGTTGCTAATAGACACCTAATAGATTAACGATAAATCTCACTAGTTTGTTGGTTTTCCGTGGTAGAGGGGTTTCCATGGTTATTTATGTGTACAATGAGAATGTGTCATGTGCCATTACTTTATGTATAATTGTGTTTAACTATATGAATCATATGCATAACCACTGTAATGAGTATTAGAACCCAACAATTGGTATCAGAGCTATATTTGGCCTCAAGGGGATGACTTTGCTGCTAAGGGCTTAGATTTGTCCTAGATATAGTGAATAGTTGTTTTTAGTGGGAGTTTTGGAACATTCCTTCATAGTAAGAATGACCAGCAGTTCTAGGATAGAAATTGAAAAATCTAATGGGAAAAAATTTCATCTTTGGAAGCTTAAAATGGAGGATCTCCTTGTAGATCAAGAGCAATGGGTTGTTTTCAGCCCTGGTACAACTCCAACAGGTATATCATTGGAATATTGGAAAAAAATAGACATAAAATCAAGGAGTACAATTCGACTTTGTTTACAATATTATGTATTGTTAAATGTGTCAAGAGAAGACACTACAAATAGTCTATGGGAAAAGTTGGGGAAGTTGTTCCAATCGAAATATTTGGTTAACAAGATGTTTCTTTGGAAGAAGCTATATCTTCTGAGGATAAATGAGAGAGACTCAATTATAGAGAACCTAAATGCATTCAACATTGTGATTAGTCAGTTTCTATCCATGGATATTAAAATCACCAAGGAGGATAAATGTATCGTCTTATTGTGTTCTTTTCCAAACTCCTAGGATAGCATGGTTGTGGCTATTGGAAGAAATAATACCACATTAAAGATCAATGATGTGGTTGCATCTATGCTATCAGAAGAGATGGGGAGAAATAACATGAAAGGATCGGTCCACGATGCTCTAATGGTAAGAGGTCGATTAGTCAGCGGAGGAAAAGGAAAAACCTCCAGTAGAAGATGAAATTTAAGGGATAAACCTAAGACCATATCTAAGTATCATGTTTTGACTATGAGAAGATGCTTCTAATGCAGTAAAGTCGGGAACTATCAGCAATATTGTAAGTTAATAGAATTTGATAGCAACAAAGGGTTTATGGAAGGTCAGTTGGTTGATGGTAAGCCTTTGAAAGAAGAAAAAGGTGAGGTGTATTTGGCCTCCACATGTACATAGTCAGATCATGACTCCTGTTGCCGCCTTTTCACACACCTGGATCATGTGGCAGAAATCTTCAAGCCACTCGGTGTGTCCTTGGGGGCAAGTCTCGAGTCAAGGCTGTCACCTTGTTCTTGACTCCTCCGTTTAGGCTCAACTCCTAACAGAGCCAAGGGGGGTAGACCCTATTAAGTTACTAAGGATGATTTCTTAGTGTGGTGATGTTAAACTGAATCAGTTACTTAGGAGTTTGAATATTTTAACTATAAACAATTGAAGATGACAAGATACGAAAATAACACATGAAAGCACAAAGCTGATAAACAATATATATATGAAGCAAAAATGACCAGTGCCTTAATAATGGAGTCAAATCAAAGAGATCAATGTGCTTGCATGTGCTTGGAGTGAATTTTTTGCGATGGCATCTTGGTATGTTTTAAGTTAAAATTGAAGTATGGATTGATGAAATTAGGCTAAAAGGGGGACTCCAGATATACCCGAGAGTACTTGAAGTATGTCCAAAACAAAACCTATACGTCTACCCGCAAGGAATATGTGGGCTGAAATGGAGTCTCTGGGGCTATGTTCGTAACGCACCCATTAGGGTGTGACAGATATCGGCGCCCCGAGGTCACTTTTCAGTAGGTTCCCGCTTCCTTTGGGTATTTTGCCATAGTAAAGGTTTGATCGAGGTGTTGGATTTTCACCTGATGGTTTGTTAATTGGGGAGGGTGAGTCCTAATTATGCTAGTCACCCAATTGCTTTTGATACAGCTTGACTAATCGGACGAACCGCAGCCAAGTGCAGAGCATACACATTGGAGTCTTGTAAATTTTAATAAGTTTTTAAGAGATGTGTTATTGTTTAAAAGAAAAGCCTCCAAGAACCTCTTTCGATCCAAGTGGATCTCAATTGGGGAATTGAGGAGGGGTTAATTTTAAATCTGATGATAAACAAATGATAGAAAAAATAAAACAACTATACAAATCTGGTTTTCTGATTAATCCTACCACGAATCTCTTTCCCCTTTCGGGTCACTCGGGAAATCGTGGGGTAAGTATTATGATTACTTTTGAAATTAAGATATGGAATATGGAATTAACAACAAGATCAAATATACTACCCTACAAATCAGATCAATTCTAGTAAAAAGGAAATAAGCATAAAAACGACGAAAATGGCACCGACGCGAATCCCCCCAGGGGGGATGGGGAATGGGCTCGAAAGAGCCCATTCAAAGGATGATTTTATTACAGAGGTTACAATATCAAAGCACTGATAAAACAGATCTTTCTTGGTCCTTATACAGGCTGAAACCAAGATATTACAGTTTATACAAAAAATTTACAAATTATGTGACAAAAGAGAGACCCCTGGGGGGATTTGAGCGCTCCAAAAGCCGCTTTGGACAGCAGCTTCCTTTCTTCTCTGTCAGACCTGCTAAATGACAGCGAGTGAGTTATAATAACAAATTCCCAAAATCACTTTAATAGTACCTTTGGTTCAGCCTACTTTATCTCAAAAAAATTAATGAAATTAAACTAGCTAAACCGATGAAAAAGGAACCAAGGAAAGCAAGATTTCCTTGGGATCTTGGCTTGCTGTTTGTGCAGCCAATTAAAAGCACTGATATTGCAGAATATTGAAATTATTGAACAGCAAATGAAAGTACCTTAACATCAAGCTATGAATTTTTCAATAAACTACTTGCGAAACTAAGGCAATTTAGCTAGATCTCCTGAATTTGAACTTTATGAGCAAAATAGAACTAAGATATAGAATAAAGGAGGGATATTACTAATCAGATCTATGTGTGTTTTTCCTGATGAGATAGATCATATTAATAAGAAGCCTTTAAAGTAACTAGTTTGAGGAAATTTTAATTGTTTTTAAAGGAGGAAGAGAGAGAAAGAGTGTTTGAAGCCTGGGAATGTTGGGCTTTGGATTCTGCTTTGGTGGAACACCGAGGGACTATGTCATTCATAAGATACTGAATATGAGGAAGATTCAAACCAGATCAACCTCTTCTACCAGCGAGATCACCTGCAACTTAAAAATCCTTGCACAAAGAGATGGTTAAAACATAGGTGCTGCCGAAAGAGATGATTGGAAAGCATGCAATTAAACTTAAAATACATACAAATCCAATAGATCTGGAACAAGAAGCAGTAAGAGCATAAATCAAACTAGAATAAACTCTTACCCTAACAGGAGGGAGCTCTCTCCTTCAAGGCCAACAATTAACCAGCAAAGCAAAGATAAGCAAAAGCAGATTATACCTCATAAGCATTTGACAATCAACATCCACACATGAAGAGCATTACACCATAGATCTTGCCTCCAAAGCTTCTTTATTCCAGAATAAAAAAACAATACAGTACAAGAGCAACAGCACCTCAATCCCAGTTCTAACTCGCTTGGAAGAGGAGGCTGTGCCTGGATATATACAATTTGTAGGCCATCTAGCCCAAGGGGGGCGCAATTACTCATGGAATCAAGTGAAATCAACTGATGGAGAGTCCATCAATGCCTGATCTGTGTCTAGCTGAGCCAGATCTGAGTCTCACTGAGTGCATCTGTCAATCGGGGGCTTGATCTGATTGACACCTCAACCTGTTGACTGAAGAATCCACCAAAAATCATCCAGTTGAGCCAAAAACGTGTTGAGGGGAGAGGGAGGGCGAAATTCCTCATAAAGGATGCTCAAGATCAACTCTGAATCTGATTTGATCACCTCCTTCAGTCAAGGATTTTTCAGAT
>LPNX010005239.1:167963-293840 GCA_001517045.1 Pseudotsuga menziesii | reverse complement strand
ACCAGAAGGGTAACCAGCAGCCCGGACGGAATAGAAAAAAGGGTAAAAATAATCGAAAGGGTGGGAATAAGAATGAGAATGCTAACAATAATGACAAGAATGGTCGAAATGCTAGGGGGGACAAGCAAGCTAAACATAAGGTTAAGTTCCCTTGCAAGTTATGTAAGGACGATCACCTCACTTACTTGTGCCCTTGTATTGAGGAAGCTTCGAGATTCTTGGCACAAGGCCCAGCTGTGCTAACTAACCCTTTACCGCATAATCAAAATATGAACTTGAAGTCCCATGACCAGTCTGGTGATGATGATCCACTGGAGGGTAGTGGTCGTGGGTGCATTAACATGGTCCATGCTGCTAAAGTTGTGACTCGTGCGAAAGATTATGGTTCGTCACAACCCAGCCCAGGCAAAGAGCCCGATCCACCAAGGTCCCCTTTGCGCATTGAGAAACCTACGGATAAACCTAAGGATGCACCTCGCATTCCTAAGGGAGTCCTTAAGCGTTCAGGGCATAATCCAAATTCCCGAGCCGCCCATATTTATTCAGTTGTCGAGGATTTGGGCTACACTCCTTGTGCAATGTCTGCATTGGAAGTGCTTCAGAGTTGTCCTTCGCAAAGGAAGGCATTGCTTTCTGCCCTTGGTGTGAACGATGATGATTCTTCCTCTGTGATCAAATTTGAAACCACAGGACTTCACCCTCGCTTGCCCTACTATGTGTCTCTTTTGGTTCACGTAGAATGTCTTAATATGACCGTCAAGCGCACTCTGATTGACGAGGGCGCTGCTGCTTCTGTGATGTCTTTGTCCTGTTGGAAGGGCCTGGGTTCTCCTGAGATATCTAAATTGGCGACTATGTTAACTGCGTTCGATGGGAGATCTTTTAGGCTGCACTGCATCCTTCCTTCCCTTAAAGTTCGTTTGGGGGGGAGGACTGTTGCGATAGAGGTCGAGGTGGTTGATGCATCCCTTGACTACAATCTCTTGCTGGGTAGGAACTGGATGTACAGTATGCAAGCCGTTGCTTCTTCCTTGTTCCGCATTGTATGCTTTCCACATAATGGGAAGATTGTAACGATTGATCAAACAACATTCAAGAATCCATCTGTTACCGCACCTTCAGGAGCTTCGATCTCGATCGTTGAGCACTCTCAGCCGACAACTGGGAGTGTGGGTGTAGGCATGTATCCATCCCTCATGGGAAGCTTTAGTTGTCCTGCACCGATCCTCATGATAGGATCTAGTTCCGATGAGGCTTCGACATCTATGACATCGGTGTCTTTTCGCACGACTCATATGGAAGATCCTTGGATTCTTCCTTCATCGAGTACTTCGAGTGAGCCCGTCGAGACAAACGTGCCATTGCCTGTAGCTATGATAGCTTATCAAGCTAATCTCAAGAGTGTTGCAGAGCCTAGTCCTTCCTCTTCGCGGACAAAGGAGGAGGACCCTTATGTGCTGTCGACATGGGCATTACAGTCTTCTCATGCACACGACTACCTTGATACGGTTTTCCCTTCGGATGAAGCGATTATTGAGGCTATGTCGGGAGTTGAGCCACCATGGGAGGAACTTCATCATAGATCGTACTTTCTTCTAGAGCTTGACCGTTTGGAGCGTGAGGATTTTAGGGTGGTTCTTAGTCAAAGAGTTGGTAATCCTGTGGTTCCATTAAGCTCTCCTGGTCCGATGGCTGATGGAAACATGGCGAACATATATTCAACGATTCCTATCAACATCTCTCGCGATCCTAGCACAATAGAGAATGTCTATATTGGGGCGGAATGTTCCCATGCTGAGATTCTGAAATATACCAAGCTATTTAGGGAATTCCGTGATATTTTTGCTTGGTCTTACGATGAGATTCCAGGTATTGACCCTCGTATTGTCAAGCACGAGATTAAGACTTACCCCAATGCTAAGCCTGTTCGACAATGTTTATGTGCGGTGAATCCTAGGAAAGCACCCGCGATTAAGGCAGAGATAGAGAAGCTGTTGAAAGCCGGTTTCATCTATCCCGTTCCCTTGACGGAGTGGGTTTCAAACCCTGTTCTGATGGATAAGAAGCAGGGAGTGATCAGCATATGCACTAATTTCCGCGATTTGAATTGTGCCTGTCCTAAAGACAACTTCTCCACACCGTTTATAGATTAGATTTTCGATGAGTGTGTGGGTAGTGAGGTGTTCTCCTTTATGGACGATTTTTTCGGGTATAATCAGATACAGATTAAACCTGAGGACCAACGTAAGACTGCATTTATTTGTCCTTCAGGAACGTTTACATATCGAAAAATTCCTTTCGGCCTTAAAAACGCCGGAGCTACATTTCAACGGGCGATGACCTTGATTTTCCATGATCTCAAGTCAATTATCAAGGTATTTTTGGATGACCTCGCTGCTCATTCTCGCATGAGAATGCGTCATCCCTATCACTTGAGATTGGTATTCGAAAGATGTCGGCACTATTCGGTTAGATTAAATCCTCACAAGTGCATCTTTTGTGTGAAGTCAGGGCATTTGTTAGGATTCATCGTTTCTAAAGAGGGTATAAGAGTCGACCCTTTGAAGGTTGAGGCAATACTTCAGTTGTCTCCCTCGAAGAATATTTGTCATCTTCAGTGTTTGCAAGGCATGTCAAACTTCTTACGAAGATTTGTTGTCAACTTTACCAATTTGACCAGAGGCTTCATGCGTCTCTTGAAGAAGGACACCCCCTTTTATTGGGATGAGCGAGCCCAGGAGTCCTTCGATGCACTCAAGCAAGCCCTAGCATCAGCCCCGGTGATTAGTCCTTCGGATTATAGCCGTGATTTTCTATTATATGTGGCCGCGTCCTTAGAGATGATTGGTATGGTTTTGGTTCAAGAGGATGAGGAGCTCCGAGAGCATGTCATATATTATTTGAGCCGAAACCTTATTGACGCAGAGATTCGTTATTCCCATGTCGAGAAGCTTGCTTTAGCTACCGTACATGCGATTCAGTGGTTGAGACATTATATTCTTCTTCACCAGACCTTGGTTGTGGTCCATGTCAATCCGTTTCAATTCGTCCTCACCTAAAGGATGATTGGGGGAAAGTATAATAAATGGATTGTCATTCTGCAAGAATTCGATCTCGAGTTTGTTTCAGCAAAATCGAAGAAGTCTTTAATTTTTGCAGAGCTTATATCGGATTTCCCGAGTGAGGCCAAGGAGTTGGTTTGTGAAGATACGTTTGTCGATGAACACATCTTCTTAATCTCAATGTTATACCCATGGTATGGGGATATCATAATATATTTACGAACACTGAAGACCCCTACTCACCTCTCGCGAGATGAACGACGATGATTATGTCACGTCTCTAAGAACTACCTCATAGTGGACAATACTTTGTACCGCCGTGGGGTAGATTCCATTTTACAACGTTGTTTAACTCATGAAGAGGCTAAGGTAGTGTTGAATGATTGCCACTGAGGGGCATGTGGTGGTCATTTATCTGGGCTTTCTATAGCTCAAAATATTTTATGAGCGGGTTATTTCTGGCCATCGATCTTTAAGGATTGTATTGATGCAGTCAAGAGGTGCCACCCTTGCCAGGTGTTCACACGTAATATGTGCTCGAAACCTGCCCCGTTACATCCCATTATCACCGTCGGTCCCTTCACTAAGTGGGGGCTCGATTTTATGGATTGCAACCCAGCGTCGGCTGGGGGGAACCATCACATTATAGTGGTTGTTGATTATTTCACGAAATGGGCTGAGGCTATGCCTACAGTAAAATCCGATGGTGAGACAGCTGCTCACTTTGTGTTCAACCAAATTATTGCTCGGTTCAGGATTCCGAAAGAGCTTTTCACTGACCATGGCTCGCACTTTCAGAACCGTATGATGGAAGAGTTGGCATCCAAGTTAGGGTATAAGCAAGAGAATTCATCTTCTTACTACCCCCAAGCGAATGGACAGGTAGAGGCAGTGAATAAATTACTCAAATCCATTCTCGAATGAACCATCGCACAAAGCAAGAATAATTGACACGTTATGTTATATCCTGCTTTGTGGGCATATCGAACCGTTGTTAAGACTTCCACTGGTTTTTCTCCATATCAGCTTGTACATGGAGTGGAGTCAATATTGCCGGTTGAATGCGAAATTCCTTCGTTGAAGCTAGTTATGGAACTCTTACCGAACACTTCCCCATTGGAGGAGCGTTTGGTTCACCTTGAGCAACTTGATGAGCAGCGTCGAGATCCCTTGGTGGCTCTAGAAGTCAATAAACGTCGCGTTAAGGTCCAGTACGATAAGTCTGTCCGTCCAAGGGTGTTTAGTGAAGGAGACTTGGTCCTTTTGTGGGATCAACCGAAAGAACCCTTGGGGGCAGGGAAATTTAATCCTATGTGGCGTGGTCCTTACGTGGTCAAGCGTGTGTTAGAGAAGGGTGCGTATGAGTTAGTGGATTATGAAGGAACAGCCTTGGCAGAGCCTAGAAATGGGCTCTATCTCAAAAAATACTATGCATGATCTTTAGCCAAGGATTCTTATTGTATATTATTGTACAACTTTGCGTAGTTAGGTCTTTTTATTATCATGATCGGGTTTGTGATTAGTTTCTGTTTCTTTTGGCAGATGTCAATGGAATCTTCCACCTACATAGGATTCGCGGATGGTGCAAGTCATCACACTCAACACTCAACCTCTGCTGCTTGGGTGATTTATACTCCTATGGGTCAGGTACTGTCTTCAGGAGGTGTATGTCTACGGCCATCTTCCAACAATGTTGTTGAATACAGCACCGTTATTGAGCTTCTACAGGATGCCATTTTACATGGCGTTCTATCTCTTGAGGTACGTCTTGATTCAGAGTTAGTAGTGTCACAGCTCAATGGTTTGTACCATGTTAGAGATCCGACGTTATTGAGAAGGTTCTTGCGTGTGAGATTGTTAGAACGACAATTTGACAATATAACATATATACACATTCCAAGAAATAATAATCAAGTTGCCAACTCATATGCTAACTACGTGTTAGATTGGCATTTGTTTCATTCACAATAAATTAATCACAAACACAATTTTTACACATGTAAATAAATAAATCGATCACCATAAAACTTTTTATATATACATAAAAATGTGATAATACATGGTGTCATGATACAAATTTGGGGCTTTCAAGCCACCATCATATAATACACAGTCATACAAAATGTATACATTCCCAGGTGTCTAATCCTGTGGAGGAGGAGGGTTGTGATCATGGAAGGTCACTACGACTCTAGCCAGCTGTTGGAATAAACACACCCATGTGCGTGGTACACCCACCACCTGCCGCTGCATCGCCTCAGGAAAGTCCTCGACTTGCGCCATGGGAACTCTATGTGTCAATCTCACAAAGTCGGTATGAATGCTCTAGAGCGTTCGCTCCGCATCCACACTCGTGATGTCATCTCCTCTTCCCCTCCGTCTATGAGGAGGGAAGCCCTCTGGCCACCGTGGTCCCACATCTGCATACAAATGGTAGATGTCACTATGTATCATCACCCAAAAATATGTCTTTTTGATTCCATATAATCAAGAAAATACAAAAAAATTAAATAACTCAAAATTTAAAAAGAGAGGGTCGAGATTCGTTACCTATATCACCATATGCCGATCCTGGTGGTAACGACATGTCCGGGTCCCCCCAGAAATCTATCCCTGCATAGGGGTAGTCATCGATGGCAACTATCTGTCGTTGCCACCATGGAAAGAAGTCAGCTGGATATGGGTTGGCCACCCTACCACCCCCCAGTTTGCGCATAGCATCTGCCCAACGCCGTTGGGCCGGATCTCGAACCCCGTGAAGAGGAACGTCCACTCTGGGGCTCAATCCTGGAACATACTCGAAAAAAAAACGTGCTCAAAATATTGTTGAACTCGAAGTTCCGCACCCTGCCTGCCTTACACTCATTGAGCTGGTGTTTCATGTTGCTCAGTAGTGTAGTACTCCAATCATAGATCGTGGGTCTCATGCACTCTACAACGTAGAACATCAGAGGTCGCGAGGCCTGGTGGAGTGATGCCAAACCTGCTATCCTGCCCACCGTCAATAATATGGCCTTTAGGCCTGGCACCTGTATAGCAATGGTAGGGACATGACTCCCCACCTTCTCGGTGTCTAGATAACAGTACACTGCAATGTACTCGTCAATAGTCAGGCCACCTCTTAGCCCACCACGGGAACGAAGGTTCACCACTTCCCCTCATCTAGAAATCCCAGTGATAAAGTATATGTCCTCCACCTCTATGGTGAGGGACATCCCATCGATATGGAAGGACTCCGAGTCTGGATCCCAATAATCCACCAGCATCTGTAACAGTCTTGGTTTGGCCCTCAAACCACCAAGACACCAAAACTTGTAGAGTCCACATGCACGTAGAGCTTGTTGAGCCATTAAATTGGTCCTTACTGCTTCCTATACTTCACCATGCTCACGCTCTCTCCACTCTAGGACCATCCTGCACAAGAAATTGCAAATTTGCCCATTAATTTATTGAAAAAACCATATGCACGGCCTCATATGCGACTGTTTTCAAAACAACCACGTATGTACACGGGTTTGAGGCCATTTTCCGCGTATATCCAGCCCTATACGCGGAAAAAACCTCGATTTCCATGTGGGCCGCAACGCTCATCTTGGGTTGGACTAGAAACCTTATTTGACCATGAAAATTCATAAAAATTGTATCAAAATGCAAGAGGAGAGCATGAGTAAATACCTGGAAGAAACGGTAGTGAATTCCACCGGCTGGATCTCCTGGAATTCGTTGTTGAAAATCAGAGCTCAAATGGGTAAAAGTTTCAAATGATTTATAATATTTTGAATTGTTTACTATTTATAGAAAATTTTCAAATATTTGAAATTTTTTACCCCCTTTCCTATAGTTTCGACATTTTCTAACCATTTTGGACCGTTTTTGACATAATTCATGATGTAGAAGACCTTTTTCAGTGCCGTTTCAGCCATTGGATTGACCCGTTCGTGCCGATCTCAGGTATCATGTCTAAACTAGGTTAGGTTTCATCACCGTTTGAATTTTGCATAACCTTATGACCATCTCATCATGACCTTAGGTACGAACTCACTCTATTATGTCACAGAACCTTCTTGCTACTTTAGAAGTGGTATGATATGAGTGGTAGAGCTTTACATTACATGGCTACCCTAGTTAGTGCCCTATTTTCATTTGGTGCCCATGCTGACATTTTCTCCTTTAGGGTGTGGGAGTCTATTGTATAGTACTTCCATGACATTTCGCAAGAGCCTCATACTCCTCTTGATCTTTTGCTGGCCTATTTCCCTCAGGACTCCCTCATCTCAAGTTGTGAATGCATTATCATGAGCTTTGCCTGCCTTATTGAGCTTTATGCCGGCTCTCCTGACATTGCGTTTCAACCATATAGCCCGAGCTTGTCTCATGTCTAGCCATGCAGAGCCATTTCTTATATCCTTCGCAGTTTGATTTCCTTTTTACCGGGAGGGGATTTTCCCCTGAGTGTCGATATCCTACACATGTATCCTTGCATTGAGCATAGGTATGTTCCACTACTCGGAACTAGTTTGTTTGCCCTTATGACACTTGTCTCCTCCTAGTTTGTAACTATAAAGATATTTTATTCTTTTTTCAAGATTTTTAAATAACTGAAAAAGTCCAAAAAAATTAAAAAACCAAAAATCCGGACAAGGAAAGATGTTATCTGTGGCAGTTGTCGAGTCGTGTCACCTTCGAACAGAGCACTATATATCACATCCATTGGTTGGGTTATAGTTTGACTTTAGGAGCTGTACTCATTTATCTGAGTTTATCTCCACCGACTGGTTAAGCTTCCAGTCCCTATGGAGCCTTTGTTGATGCCTCCCGTGTCGCAGAGATGTCCCAGTTTGTATATCGAGTCTATGCTGCCTTCATTCAGTCACCATACGTCGTTATGCTCTTGTTCGAAGGAAGTTGAAGCCTGAGTCGGCCATTCCTTAGTTATCTTGACTTTGCATGTCGGCCATTCTCGGTACAGTTACTAGTTCATGCACTTATGATCGAGTCCTTCCACATTATACAGCTTTGCTGAGTACCTCGTGTTGGATGATGGGGGATGCCTTAATGCCCTCCTTCCAGCAGATTTCATCCCATCGACTTCAGATCATTTATTCTGGGATTGGAATCTAGAGTCCTTTTGAGTGCCTTGAGACTTGCAGTCATCAGTGGCAGGTTCTCTCGCCATCGACAGTTCTTGGGAATACATCAATGTCCCCTGATCGATGGATCCTCTCAAGTGTTCGACCTCAACACATTTATTCACACTTGTTAGTTTGCACTCTAGTACCTTGATTCCCATTTTCATTATCGGTGGGTGATCTCGCGTCTGTTAACGGTATACATTAATGATCGGTAATCAAACGATGGACTACTATGTTCGACCTCGACACCTCTATTCGCATAGTAGGACATGTACTCATAGCGGTTTATGTAGAAGACTTTCCAGATTGGTGGCATCTCTTATATGCTACCTCCTTGATCGTGCCAGTGATCATGAGATTTCAGCTCTCGTGACTTGATTCCAGTATATGTCAGATATTTCCAGCCACTGTGGAGATCTGGATCTATTATATCTTCAGCCATTATGGAGATCATGGTCCTATGCATATCTTCATCATGGAGATTCTGATCTATGTATATTGTATGTGGCTATGACCACATATGTGATATCATGTATCATGCCTATTCATGGCCATTGTACTCTTATGTATCCGAGACTGCTATATGTATTTGCAGTTATATGCAGAGTTGTATTATTGTACTATGCTGATTGGGTGGCTGGTCTTCCATTTGGGATCCTTCATCACTCCACTTCTGGGATGGACTTATAATGTACTTCGGCCATCGTATGACCCCTCTGACCTCACACATTAGGGGGCATCTGTTATAGCTGATTTCACCACTCCAGGTGAATCACACTTTGTATGGCCTTCCCCTGTCCCGTTGTAGACTCCTTAGACCCCATGGACCATTTTTTGTCCTTTGATGTTTCCTTGATTATCCCTAAAAACATATGAAAAATGATACATGCGACTTTTAAACCTATAAGCGCATATATACGCGGGTTTGACCAATAAAACCGCGTACATCGGGATGTGTGCATAATCCAAATCCTTTTGGAGTTTTCCTTGACATGGATCTGACTCATTTGACTCCTGGCCTTCCCTATTACTTGAGATCGCTCGGATTCGACCTTTCATTACCCCTTTGAAAGCTATATAAGGAACCCGTTGGTACATTGAAGGCATAAGAGAGAATTGAGAGCAAAGAAACTATAGTCCATTGTTGCCGGAACTTATGCTTGAGTCTGCATCCCTTTGTCCCTTGGAGCACTAGTGTGTTCTTCCCAAGCTTGCCTTTTGCTTGTGAGCTTG
Organism: Pseudotsuga menziesii; assembly: GCA_001517045.1. NCBI lineage: Eukaryota > Viridiplantae > Streptophyta > Pinopsida > Pinales > Pinaceae > Pseudotsuga > Pseudotsuga menziesii. The sequence goes on along the minus strand of LPNX010005239.1, from coordinate 284,413 downwards.
CTATCAAGAGATGGAGGATTGAGGTGGTGGAGGCCCAAGTGGGGGATTCAGTTTCTCCAGTTCGCAGACGTGCCGTCAGAGGTTGTATCTTGTAATATCTGATTTATATTAATAGAAATATCTTTTCCTGTCCAATAATGTGTGTTTGAATGAATATTTTATCCATGGGATTATGTCAAATGCTTGTACATTATTGATTATATATGCTAGAATAGATCTAACACCATGATATATAGAATGCTTGTATTGTTTACTTGTTGTTGAGGAAGTAATCTATCAATTCAAGCTGAAGATTGGAAAGCTCAACAGGGATCTACTTCAACCGTCCAAAATAAGGTACGAGGTATGATCCTTTAGTGTTAGACATTTAATTTCTATTGCATATTGGAAAGGATTGATTTCCGGAGTCAAGCTGTCTGTTGTGGTACCCCAAGCCATAGGAATTTCTCTCTGTAACAGCAGTTTTTAGATCGGCTAGCTCTTTGTTCCTTAAATGGTACCTCAAATCACCAGTGAAAGCTTCGATGTAGGATATGAGGATGGAGGCATCCCTTGGCTTGATTTCTCTAAGGAGGTCTACAACCACACACCTGAACTTAGTGTTAAATTCATCCATAGTTTCATTCTCCATCTTCTTTATGTTACGAAGGGCAGCAAGTAGATGTCTTGGTTCTTTCTTTTCCGCCCATTTCTTCTTAAAACCCTCTAGGAATTCACTAAGAGTTTTATATGAATCATCATCTAGGTCGAAGTACCATTCTTCAGCATCATCTTCTAAGGATAAAGCAAAGAGCTTCATTTTGACATCGTCATGGTCATGGGCAGCATCATTGCAATAACTGACCAGGTGCTTTTCAAACTTTCGAAGGTGAGACTTGGTAGTGATGGCATTATTGCCCTGAAATATGGGGAGCTTCTTGATAGCATCTTTTGGAATGGCATGGGGAGCACCTGCTATCTGAGAAAAGTCAAGGGGTTTGAACAATTCCGTCATTTCTTGAGATTGGTGAACATGACTCTCTACAAATATGTAATGGATATATGAGAGGGATTGGTCTCCTAAATTTTCAAGGTTTCTACGGGAAGTTTGCCTATTCAATCTTTCCCTAATAAACATTTCGGGATCAGGGAGAGGATTGAATAATTGTCGACGGTTTCTTCAGGTAGAAATTCTTGAAGCGATGTTAGACAGTGGAGTCGCCAGATGGATCGAGTTTTAATTTTTATGTTTTTTAAAGATAAGATCAATCAAAAGTTTTTATCTTTTTAGTTGTTTAGAAAAAAGTTAAGCTAAGTCGTACTCGGGAATAAAAAGATTTATCCCCGGCAACGGCGCCAAAAAGTGTTTCCGCCTTTCACACACCTGGGTCACGTGGCAGAAATCTTCAAGCCACTCGGTGTATCCTTGGGGGCAAGTCTCGAGCCAAGGCTGTCACCTTGTTCTTGACTCCTGCATTTAGGTTCAACTCCTAACGAAGCCAAGGGAGGTAGACCCTATTAAGTTACTAAGGCAAAATTATTTAGTATGGTGATGTTAAATTGAACGAGTTACTTAGGAGTTTGAAATTTAACCATAAACAACCATAGATGACAAGATACAAAATGAGCGCACGAAAGCATAATGCTGAGACACAATATATATATATATATATATATATAGCAAGAAAATAGCTAGTGCCTTAAAATGGATTCAAAAGATAATGAATGTACTTGCATGTGCTTGGAGTGAATGTTTTGTGATTTCCTCTTGGTACATTTTAAGTTAATGTGAAATATGAGTTGATTAAAATTAGGCGAAAGGGGGGGACTCCAGATATACCCGAGAGTACTTGGAGTATGTCCAAAACTAAACTGTCACGGCTACCCTCAAGGAACCTGTGGGATAAATGGAGTCTCTGAGGCTATTGTTCATAATGCACCTGTAGGTGTAACAGAGATTGGCGCCCCAAGGTCACTTTTCAGGAGTTCCCGCTTCCTTTGGGTATTTTGCCACCATAATGGTTGATCTAGGGGTTGGACTTTCACCTGATGGTTTGTTAGTTTGGGAGAGTGAATCCTAATTATTCTATTCACTCAAGTGCTTTTGATGCAGCTTGACTGATTGGACAAACCACAGCCAAGTGCAGAGCATACACATTGGAGTCTTGTCAATTTTAGTAAATTTTAAGATAGGTAAGAAGTTAAAAAGAAAATCCTCTAGGAACCTCTTTAGATCCAAGTGGATCTCAATCGGGGAATCACGGAGGGGTTAATTTTACTATAGCCGATGAAATAATTGATGAAAAGGAAAACAAATTTACACAATGTCGGTTTTCTAATTAGTCCTACCACGCATCTCTTTCCCCTTTCGGGTCAATCGGGAAGTCGTGGGTAAGTATTAAGATTACTTTGAAACCTCAGATATGGAATATGGAAATGATTTAAATCAAAGTATACTACCCTGCAGATTAGAACTACACTAGATTGCAAAAAGAGCAATGAAAAGCAAAAAAAAAAAGACACAGACGCAAATCCCCCCAGGGGGGATGGTGAATGGGCTCGAAAGAGCCTATTCGAAAGGACCTTTTCTTTTTATTAGCAACGATTTACAATATCAGAAAATTGAAATTGATGCACTTTGGTCCTTGTTATTTGGGATCCAAAGGCTTACAACAAGCTTGTAACAAGCTAGAATTAAAACACAGCGGCGGGGGAAGCTTCCGGGAAGCTCTAGTTCATCTAAGAGCCGGAAATTGGGCAGAGTCTCCTTCTCTTTTTTGTTAGACCTGCTAAAAAACAGTGAGAAATTAAAATCAAATGTGCCCAAACACACTTTAGAAGTGTTTTGGGTCACCACACTAGTTACCAAAAAAAAAACTAAGTAAAATTTTGTTAAGTTGGGGTAATCTAGTTTTGCAAAAAAAGGAACCAAGGAAAGCAAGCTTTCCTTGGGATCTTGGCTTGTTGTTTGGGAAACCAATGAGATGTGCAATTTTATTGCAGAATATGAAACTTTAAATTATAGCAAAGGAAACTACCTTAAAAGCAAGCTACAAATTTTCTTTAAAATGCTTACAAAAAAGAGGATAATTTCAACTAGATCTCTTAAAATATGACTTTATATGCAAAACGGAACTGAGATCTAAACTTAAGAAAGGATATTACTAACTAGATCTATATGTAATTTTCTTTGTGAGACAGATCTAAGCAATAAGATTCTTTAAAAGTAACCAATTTGAAGAGAAATTAAGATTTTGAAGGAGGAAGAGAGAGAAACAGTGTTGGAAGCCTGGGAATGTTGGGCTTTGGAGTCTGCTTTGGTGGAACACCGAGGGACTATGTCATTTAGAAGATCTTGAAGATGAGAAATATGTAAACCAGATCAACCTATTCTACAAGCGATATCATCTGCAACTAAGAAATCCTTGCACAAACAGATGGTTAAAACATAGGTGTTGCTGGAAGAGATAATTGGAAAGCATGCAATTAAACTTAAAATACATACAACTCCAATAGATCTGAAACAAGCAGTAGTAAGAGAATAAATCAAACTAGAATAAACTCTTACCCTAACATGAGGGAGCTCTCTCCTTCAAGGCCAACAATTAACCAGTAAAAGCAATGATAAATAACACAAATTATACCTCATAAGCATTTGGAAATCACCATCCACACATGAAGAGCATTACACCATAGATCTTGCCTCCAAAGATTCTTTATTCTAGAATAATAAACATTACAATACAAGAGCAACATCACCTCAATACTCGTTCCAACTAGCTTAGAAGAGGCTGCTTGTGCTTTTATTTATACAAAAACCAAGAGATCTAGCCCAGGGGGGGCACAAATCCCAAGGGGACAGATCAAATCAGCTGATGGAGAGTCAATCAATGCAGATCTGAATCTGAACTGAGCCTACTTGTCAATCAGGGGCTTGATTGAGTTGACACATCAACCCATAAACCAACACATCAGTCCACAGAGCTCCCAGGAGAGCCCACACGTGTGGAGGAGAGAGAGAGGGCGTAATCCCCCCTAAAGGCTGCTGAAGATCAACTCCGGATCTGATTTGATCACCTCCTTCATTCAAGGATTTGTTAGATCCAGTCAATCTGGTTCAGATTTGACTGATTTCAATCAAATCGGCGGAGAATCCACTGATCTATTATTTTGGATTTGCTCCATTATTCACCAATTTATTAATTAAAATAATCAATAAATGGATTTTTTGGTCTTTCTGACCTGAGTGATAGAAAATCACTCAAAACCTGAAAAAAGTGGGTCCATGGGTTTACATGTTGCTCTTAGCTTGAAAATGAGCACCTACACAACTGAAACTGATTATCTGGCCCACTTTTATTACAAAATCAATTTTTCCAATTAAAGTATTAAAAAATAGCCTAAGTTTTGGAAAAATTAAATTTTGATAAAAAACACTGAAAAAACTAAAAATTTGAAAAATTGAAAAAACCTAAGGGGATTTAGACATGTTCATATGACTCGACCATGATGTCTAGCATGTTTATACATTGACACATAGACTCTAATAACCTCAATAGGCCTAAATTCCAAGCCGACCACCCCAACTTTGGAGGTATGGAGTGAAAAACTCAGAAATTATCAGTCGTTTATTCAACAACCAATAATAACCAAGGGAAAAAACACCCTAGGCTGATCGAATTGACAAATAAATTCTAAGAGGCCGAGTCTTTTACAGACACTATCATGCTAGAAAATTTATTACAATTCTCCCATGGGGTATGAACATGTGTTATAGTACAACAAGGCTTCCCAGAAGCAAGAGTGAAGGTCTTCTGAAGTCTGAACAAGTTATCCTTATCCGATTCACCAGGCTCACTTGATAAAAAACCACTAAGTACAACTTAGGTGGTGACAGGCGTATCGAACTTCATTCAAGATTGCTATTGGGTTCACCCCCTGTCAACTTGTACATGGATTTGAGGTTGTGCTACCTATTGAGTGTGAAATCCCATCATTGAAACTAGCCATTGAGCTCCTACCATACACTACACAGTTAGAAGAATGCTTAGTGTTCTTGTAACAATTAGATGAGCATAAAAGGGATGGAACTACTACTAACAAAAAACACAAGAAATGTGTTAAAGCTCAATATGACAAATATGTATGTCCCGATGTCTTCTCTGAAGAAGACATTGGTATTAGTCTATGACCAAGATCATGATGAACTTGGGTCTGGAAAATTCAAGTTGATGTGGCCTTTTCTTTACATAGCAAGGAAAGTCTTAAGGAAAGGAGCCTATGAATTGGAAAATTTTGAGGGAAACATCCTAGGGCCTAAAAATGGGCTCTACTTGAAGAGGTACTATGCTTAAACATTCGTGTATGGGCGGAATCCATTTCCACTTGTTGTATTATAAGTATCCCATGTTGCTTTTACTTTTATGTTCATCGTGATTTGTGATTGATTGATAGATGTCTTTACATGCACCTATGTTTGTGGGGTATGCAGATAGAGCTTGGTGTCACACTCGAAACACTGCTTTCTCGACTTGGGTAATCGACGATCCTACAATACAATTTGTAAGTTGTATTGGAATGTCTCTTGATCCAGCCACCAATAGCATTGTTGAATATAGTGTCGTGATTGAGTTATTCATGGGAGAAATCTCACTTGGATTCCAACAGTTAACTGTCCACTCTGACTCTTGGTTGGTAGTATCGAAGTTGAATGGTACATATCGTATATGTCATCCTACATTACTACAAAAATTTATGAATTCATTACTTATATTCATGTGCTAAGGAGGCTTAATTCTATGTATGATACATTAGCAAATTATGTTTTAGATTGTCATTTGTCTCACAATTAAAAGCAAGCACACTGTATAAAGCATAAGAGCATGTACAAAATGTAAATAAGGCTGATAAAAGTTGTTTTCATTAATACATATGTATCCCTATCATCCCTGAGGGGTAGCTTAGTTAGTTGGATCTTTTGGGACCAAGACTAATATGGTTGAGGTTGGGGTTTCAATTCTTTAGGTCCTTTGCGGTTCGGCATTGATGTAATGCTGATAGGGTGAGGCCTTTTTGAGTGGGTCCCTTGGCTTGGATCCCTGGACGTAGTGAGCTCTCGGGCCATGAACCACATTAGAAAGAAAAAAAGAGTATCCCCATTAAGTACACGATGTTTGAGTCCATAATACTAAATAGGTGTTTCATAGCCCTCAATGGTATATATACATCACAAACATACACAATGTCCATCATGGATAAAAAAGTACAAAAATCTAAGTGTAGAGTCAATCATGAGCCCTTGTCGTGTCTTGCTAGCATAAGTGTTACAGAGAAAACTTCCTATGGCTTGGGGTGTACCACAACAGACAAAGAAACCGTAGAAATCAATCCCTTCCCAATATGCAAGAGAAATAAAACATCTAACACTAAAGGATCTTGAATCATACCTTATTCCGGAAGGTTGAAGTAGATCCCCATTGAGCTTTTTTCAATCCTGCTTGTTTTAGAAATTTACTCTCAACAATAGTCAACAAGGCAAGCATGCTATAGAATATAGTGTTAGGTCTACTATAGCATATATAATCAATAATGCATAAGCAATTAAACACATCCATGGATTCAATATTCACTTAAATGCACATTATTGGACAGGAAAAGATATTTCTATTAATAAAATCAGAGATTACATAAGTGACAATCTCTGTTGGCACGTCTGCGAACTGGAGAAACCGAGTCCTCCACCTGGGCCTCCACCACCTCAATCCTCCATCTCTCAATAGCAAGCTCACAAGCAAAGGCAAGCTTGGGAAGAACACTAAGTGCTCCAAGGGACAAAGGGATGCAGACTCAAGTACAAGCAAGCTATGACAACAATGAAATACAATTTTCTTGCTCTTAAATTCCTCCTCTTCAATGTATCCAAGGGGTTCCTTATATAGTGCTTCAATGGGGTAATGGAAGGTCAAATTCGAGTGATATCGAGGCATATGGAAGGCCAAGAGACAAGTGACTTGGATCCACATCAATGAAAACTTCAAAAATATTTGGACTTATGCATACATCCCGATGTACGTGGGTTTAAGGGTAATATCCGCGTATATACATGAGAAAGGGATTAAAAGTCGCATACAACAAATAATAGGTGTTTTAGGGATGATCTTGGAAACATCAAAGGTACAATAATGGTACATGGGGTCCAAAGAGTCTGCAAAGGGATAGGAAAGGCCATAAAAGTGTGATCAACCATGTGTGGTAAAATCAGTTGTAACAGATGCCCCCTAATGTGTGAAGTCAGAGGGGTAACATGATGGCCAAAATACATTATAAAGCCATCCCAGAAGTGGAGTGATGAAGAACTAGGTGGAAGAACCAACCATCCATCAATATAGTACAATAATCACTCTCTGCATATGACTGCAAATGCATATAGTAGTCTCGGATACATAAGAGTACAATGGCCATGAATAGGCATGATATACAACATGTGACATGTGTGGTCATCGCCACGTACAATATATAATAGATCAGAATCTCCATGATGAAGATATACAAAGGATCAAGATCTCCATGAAAGCTGAAGATATACAATGGATCAAGATCTCCATAATGGCTAAAGATATCTGACATACACTGGAATCAAGTCACGAGAGCTGAAATCTCATGAACACTGGAACGATCAAGGCGGTAGCATATGTGGAATGCCACCAATCTGGAAAGTCTTCTACACAAACCGCTACGAGTACATATCCTACTTCGTGAATAGAGGTGTTGAGGTTGAACATAGTAGTCCATCATCTGATTATTGGTCATTGATGTATATACTGTTAATAGATGCAAGATCACCTACCAATAATGAAAATGGGAATCAAGGTACTAGAGTGCAATCTAACAAGTGCGAATAAATGTGTTGAGGTCAAACACTTGGAAGAATCCATCGATCAGGGGACATTGATGTATTCCCAACACTATCGATGGCGAGAGAACCTACCACTGATGACTGTAAGTATCAAGGCACTCAAATGACTCTAGAATCCTATCCCAAAATAAATGATCTGAAGTTGATGGGATGGAATCCATTGGAAGGAGGGCATTAAGGCATCCCCCATCAACCAACACAAGGTACTTAGCAACGCTATATAATGTGGAAGGACTCAAACAAGATGTGCACGAACCAGTAATAGTACCAGGAATGCCCGACATGCAAAGTCAAGACAACTGAGGAATGGCCGACTCAGGTTTCAACTTCCTTTGAACAAGAGCACAAAGGCGAATGGTGACTAAATGCAGGCAACATAGAATCGATATACAAAAATGGGACATCTATGCGACACAGGAGGCATCAACAGAGGCTCCATAGGGATTGGAATCTTAACCAGTTGGTGGAGATAAACTCAAAAAAATTAGTACACCTCCTAAAGTCAAACTACTAACCCAACCAATGGATGTGATATATAGTGCTTTGTTCGAAGGTGACACGACTCGACTGCTACCAAAGATAACATCTTTTCCTGTCTAGCTTTTTGGTTTTTTGATTTTTTTTTAAGACTTTTTTTTCAGATATTTTGAAAAGCTTGAAAAAGAGTAAAAGTGATTTATAGTTACAAATCTAGGAGGAGACAAGTGTCAAGGGGAAAACTAACTAGTTCCAAGCAGCAGAACATACCTATGCTCAATGCAAGGAAACATGTGCAGGATAATGACACTCGGGGGAAAGTCCCCTCCTGGTAAAGAATGGGGAATCAAGCTGCAAAGGATATATAAAAAGGCTCTACTTGGCTAGACATGAGATAAGCTCGGGCTATATGGCTGATAATCAAAGTCAGGGAAGCTGATGTAAGGCTTAATAAGGCAAGCAAAACTCATGATAATGCAATTACAACTTGACATATACAAGGGAGTACCGGGGAAATGGCCAGCATAAAGTTCAAGAGGAGTATGAAGCTCTTGCTCAATGTCATGGCAGGACTAAAAGGGACTCCCAGACCTAAGAGAGGACTTACAACATGGGTACCAAATGAAAAAGGGAGTTAACTAGGAAACCCATGTATAGGAAAGCTCCACCATTCACATAGTACCACTTCTAGCAACAACATGAAGGTTCCATGATACCATGGAATGGGTTCGTACCTAAGGTTAAGATGAAACAGTCATAAGGTCATGCAAAATACAAGTGGATGTGAAATCGCAACCTATATGCCAGTTTAGACATGATACCTATGATAGGAACGAATGGGTCGAAACCTCGGAGAGAGTGTACAAAAACTGGACCCTACATGACAACCATATTAGTCCAAAGCAACCCAAAATAGTCAATAAAGAATCTATACTATAGGACATAGGTAGGAATGATCATGACAACTGCACCCAAAGGAAACAATGCGGTGAACGATAGGACATAAAAAGGAAAGTAAGGTGTACACCCAATGTTCACGCATCCACTACCACCCCCGTGAGGGTGACCACTGGTGTAAAGACCGAGAAAAAGGAGTCAACATCCTCCACAAATGGAGTAGAGGGCAGAATGTGACCACTCCCAAATCTATGAGCATGGTAAGGGGCTATGATACCCCCAAGTCCGACACCAGGGTCCATACTAGGACCAAGGACGAGTGATAGGATACCAGGCATGCCAAAAATAAAAAGACACAAACTCAAGAGAGCATAAATATACTCAAGTAACCGCGGTCCCGAAGGCCAACTTATGTACAAAGAGCACACTCCTAAGAAAATCTACAGCCAAAAGACAAGCAAACCAAGGGGAGGATATGTGAGCTCCCGAATGCAGCAGGTATGTCTCGCCTAGGAGAGGCTCGAAACTCCCATACACTACAAGCGGAGGTACATAACCAATTATAGTGGCCCTCAGCTTCAATGCATATAGTGACTGTGTTGTCCGACCCCTACCTGGCCAGGACACCTACAGAATAACCTATGCAAGTACCCCCTACGATACGCAGGTAAGGAAACTAAGGTCACCCCAATATAACCAATGCTCATGCGGACAGTCGCATGCGGGATCGATCATATGGGCAGGGTAGCAAATCCTGAAACTATCGAAAGAGCCCCCAGATACGAATACGATCCTGGAAATATCTCCGGTGCTCACAAAAAGTGACCAGGGATCATCCCAATCACAATCGCGTGCACTGCCTTGTGCTTAACTCCCGTGTAAGAGGAGCATCCTGAGAAACACTAATTATACCAAGGATTTCTCTCTCTCACCTGGACAGCCACTTAATTGTTTGTGTTTAGTAGTCTTGGAGAATTGACTCACAATGAACTATTCCAAGACTCTAAATCCTAAGCTTGTTTGTGAACCCTATCAAAGAAAAATGTGTAGTTCATTTTAAATTATGCGTTGATTTTAATGGTTGTGATTACTCGAAGGGAAATGGTTGTGCCACTAATGAAGTTATGACTCAACAGTGAAGTAAATATGCACACCTAACAAACAATGCCAAGTTCAATTGTGTAGAATGAAAAACAGGGTATGCCACTACATGAGATGCATGCAAACTTATTCCTTCAAATGTATATGCAATCATTCCTATATGAAAACCTAAACACAACTCTCATCCAAGCAATCCAATGCAAGTACCTTCTCAAATCCATATCTAAGATGCAAGTAAGCATGCAACTATTTTGTATTTTCCACTATAAAAGAATGAAAAATGCAAATAAAAAGTCACTAAAGCTCTCAGTCTCTATAGCAAGTATAAAACACAAGCCTAGAAAGACACCAAGACAAAAAGAGTAATACACTAATGGAAAAACAAAAAGGATAAATGACTAAAACTAATTTCAAAGAAAAATCAATGAAAAAGCGGTCTTTGGTCACAAAAGAAGCATCCAACAGAAAACATTAGAACCCAAGAAGACCCAACCACACTCACAACCCACCCAACAACTTCCCACAACATCAAAATCAACCAAAAGGGAGGATGTACGCGACTTTTGGCTAAAAATCCACGTATGTATGCGACTTTTGGCCAAAAACCTATGTATATAGAGAATATAGTGGTAAAAAGCAGGCCAAGGGTCAAACCAATAAAGGGGAGTGTTAATGGATGAACATACTTGTAACATCCTCGACCCTCCGACCGACGAAGAGGACGCTACCATACCATTAACTATTAGGGCAACTAGCCCCATGAACATGTACATACATAAAAAGAAAACCGAAATGCTTTGAAGTAAAACATGCAAAGATGCATAATTATTCAGCATACAACGGAAGCAAAACATACATTCAGACATTCAACATGTTCATTGTAATTCATTAAACATCAAATAGGATTGCATAGATTGAACACAAGAATACTTATCTTATGAAGAAATCGTCCCGCAACCAGCTACGTCGCTGCAACGTTCCACCCAACCATAGGCCAGTGTGCTCCCTAATATCTTAGCAACATTGCCACCCCTGATTTGGGCATGATTCCCCAAGGAATAAGGAACTAATCAGGCTCACACATAGCCAAAGGTACACAAATCAGCCAAGCCAACATAGTTGCGTTTATCAGGTCACCAGGGAGCTGGGAAAAGATGAATGCTAAGCTGGTGGGCTCACTGAAGAGCTAAGGACACCTGCACCAGAACTAGCTTGACTTCTAGGACACCCACACACACCCAACACAAGGAATCAGTCCCTTTTCTGCTACACAGTCCCTCAGGCCCTGACATCCCTTCCAGTGCTATTCAGGGGTTGTGGAGAAGAAAGCCAGCCCTCTAGCTCTATCTATGAGGATCCAAAACACACCAAGTTTATCAAGCATACCAAGCCTTCATTCCCACTCCAACACAGTCCAAATACCAACCACTGCATACACACAACCAAACAAGCAATTCACGGCTCTAGGGAAGAAAATCAAACACCACAGAACAAGCAAGGTGACAATTTAGGTGATACGCAGCTCTAAGTGGGAAAATTGATTCCTGAGTCGTTCTTGGCCCTATCGTGGCCAAAACGACTCAATAAGAATCCACAGCAACCGAAAAACGTAAATGAACCCACAACAAACAAAATCATGGGGAAACCAATGACAATCCATTTCTCAGCTATGTGAGAAAAGAAAATCAACCCACGTGGAGGAGAATTCACACGGTTAGACCCACAACGACAAGAAATACACATAGAAAAATCCCCCAACCACGAAATTCACACACACAGCAAAATCGTGCACGTGAGGCCGCTGTCCTAGCTCTCTGTGTGAGTTAAAAAATGCCCAAACCTATGCATGAGGAGAAGAAACGGCTGTCTTTGCTTGAGGATAGGCAAGAATGCCAAAACAGGGTCATCCCCTCTCCTCCTGCTGACGTGAGGGTGAACGAGTCTACTGGTGGAGTGTGCATGCGGGCAAGGACTGACAGTCCTGCCACACACCACTGCCCAGCAATAACTTCCCAACTAACATCAGAGGTTTTAATTTGGTAGTTGATTGATTGAGACAAGGGAAAGGTGAGTAAGTCAAAATGGTGGGTGACAAATAAATGGGTTTAACAGCTGACACTTGGCTTTTCCCCATTGGCCCAAAGTTTAATAATTTCCCTCCCTATCCTTAGCAAAATCATGCCCTTTTCATTATGGTTGCATTGGCATAGCTGGTTGGGGTTCATTTTAATTAAAGTGCATATTTACATGATACCAAAATTATAATGTGCTGGATATCACGATATATCATCGGCAACGATTTTAATCGTCGGAACATTAAACTCTAAATCAATGGTGGGGTTTTTGCCTTTAGCTCCACACCACGATTAATTACAATATATACATCATATACATTTAATGCAAATGGGGTCAAAACCGGGGTGTTACATTCTCCTCCCCCTTTGATAGCACTGTCCTCAGTGCTTTACAAAATTGAACAAAATGCTACACTGGTATCGCCTCAGTGTTCCACAGAATTGAACAAAAATGGATGTGCCAATCACATGGCATCCTCCAGCTCCCACGTAGCCTCTTCAGGACCGTAGTGCTCCCATTACACCTTTACCTGCCCTATGGCTTGGTTCTAGAGCATTGTGACCTTCTTGTCGAGGATGCGCATTGGCTCGATTTGGAACTCTCCCTCGGGTTCCACTTGAATCACATCCCAATTTATCACATGGTTAGGATCATGTACATATTTCTTAAGCAAAGAAACATGAAAAGCATTGTGAGCTCTAGTGCTAGCAGGAAATGCAAGTCTATATGCAACTGGCCCTATTCTTTCAAGCACTTCAAACGGTCCACAATATCTTGGTGACAGCTTGGCACAACTTCCAAGCTTCAAGGAACTCTTCTTTTCCCTCACTCTGAGGTAAACATGATCCCCAACATTGAACTCCCTGTTCACCCTATGCTTATCTACATAGCTTCTCTGTCTGTCCTGTGCTGCGTTCAGATTCTGCCCGATCTTTACAACCTCCTGCTCCATCTCCTGGAGCAATTCTGGACCAAGCACAACCCTGTTCACTGGATTATCCCAAGTCACTGGCGTCCTACACCTTCTTCCATACAAAGCTTCATACAGACTCATCCCCAAGGATTCCTGCTGTCCATTGTTATAAGCAAACTCTACCAAGTGTAAGTAATCTTCCCACTTGGTTGGTTTGTCCATCACATACATGCGAAGCATATATTCAAGCACTTGATTAACTCTCTCTATCTGCCCATCTGTCTGAGGATGGTATGCAGTGCTGAAGTTGAGCTTTGTACCCAAATCTGCAAACAACCCCTTCCAAAAATTGGAAGTGAACTTGACATCTCTGTTAGAGACTATTGCCTTAGGCAATCCATGCAATTTGAAAATCTCCTTCATGAATATCTTTGCAATATCATCAGTCTTATGCATAGACTTCACTGGTGTAAAATGCGCTACCTTTGTCAACTTGTCTACCACAACCATGATGGAATCATGTTGTCTCTAAGTCATTGGCAATCCCGTAATAAAATCCATGGAAATAACTTTCCATTTCCATTTTGGAACTGGAAAAGGCTGCAACAAACCTGCGGGATGTTGATGCTCAACCTTTACATGCTGACATTTCATGCACCTTGAAATGTATTCAGCCATGTCCTTTTTCATTCCTAGCCAAAAGTATTGTTTTCTGGCGGTAGCAATTGTCTTCTGGTATTTTGGGTGACCAGAATATGGAGCTTGATGGATTTCATCCATAACAACTCTCCTCAACTCTGCTATTTTTGGAATATAAATTCTACCTTTATAAGTAAGAAGTCCATCTTCTTCCAATTTATATCCCTCATAATTCTTCTCAAGACTTTGTTGTTGCAATTTGTCTTTTACCAGTTCATACAATTCATCTCCAGCAGTATGGTTAAAAATCAACTACCTCAAATCCGATTGGAAAATACTAAGAGATGCCACATGCATTTCCTGCACCTTCCTACTAAGAGCATCGGCTACCTTATTCTCTTTTCCCTTTATGGGCTTGATTTCAAAATCAAACTCACATAAAAAATCCATCCATCTCGCTTGCCTAGCATTCAGAGTAGGCTGATCAAATAGATATTTCAGACCACAATGGTCTGTCCTTAGTTCAAATCTTCTACCCATTAAGTAATTCCTCCACATCTTGAGAGCATGTACTATGGCTGCAAGCTCTAGATCATGAGTGGCATAGTTCTTCTCATGCTCCTTCAGCTTTCTTGACTTGTAACATATCACATGGTTGTCTTGCATAAGGACTCCTCCAAGCCCTTGTCCGCATGCATCAGTACACACCATAAAATCTTTCTTTGGGTCTGCAACTTTCAATACTGGTGCACTGGTGAGAATATTTTTCAACTGTTGGAAGCTTTCTTCACAACTCGGTGTCCATTCAAACGTTATCCCCTTCTTTTGCAAAGAAGTGATGGCATGTGCAACTTTGGAGAATCCTTCAAAGAATCTCCTATAGTATCCTGCAAGTCCCATAAAAGATCTTACATCTGTCACATTTCTTGGAGTAGGCCAATTCATAATCGATTCAACCTTTTCAGGGTACATGGATATACCCTCTTCTGAGATAATGTGACCCAAATACTGAATTCTATCTCTATAGAAGTCACACTTGCTCAGCTTTGCATACAACTGATGCTCCCTGAGCAATTGAAATGTTAATCTCAAATGCTCTTCATGCTCTTCCTCATTCTTAGAATAAATAAGAATGTCATCAAGGAAAACAAGAACAAAATTATCCAGATACTTGCTGAAGACACTGTTCATAAGGCACATAAATGTAGCTGGTGCATTTGTGAGACCAAATGGTACCACTACAAACTCATAATGTTCATACCTTGTTCTGAATGTTGTCTTATGAATGTATTCATCCTTTATTCTCACCTGATGGTAACCAGATCTCAAGTCAATCTTGGAGAATACCTTTGCTCCTCTCATTTGATCAAAGAGGTCATCAATCCTAGGCAAATGATATTTATTCTTCACAGTAAGCTTGCTCAATTATCTGTAATCAATACACAACCCGAGTGTACCGTCTTTCTTCTTTATAAATAGAACTGGTGCTCCCCAAGGAGACACACTCGGCCTGATATACTTCTTTTCCAACAACTCTTGCAGTTGCATCTTCAGTTCTAGCATATCTGGTGTACTCATCCTGTATGGTGCCTTGGACACTGGTGCTACTCTTGGCACAAGTTCAATTGTGAAATCGATGTCCCTCTTTGGAGGAAGCCTTGGATTCTCATCAGGAAACACATCCTTGAATTCCTGTAACATCTGATAGTCCTCCAACCTAGGAGTTTCATCCTCTGTTGCCTCCAAAATATGAGCTGCATAGAACTGGCAACCTTTCCTACATAACTTCTTCAACTGCATTGCTGAAACCTGCCTTACTGAAATCACCTTTGGAATACCTTTTACCACTACTGGGTTCCCTTCTTCATTCATGCATTCGAAAGTCTTATTGTAACAGTCAAGCTTTACCCTATGAGCTTCTAACCAATCCATTTCAATGAGAACATCATAGGAACCAAGTGGTAGAACATTCAAATCTACACAAGTGACCAATCCATTCATTACCAATGGACATTTCTCTACCACTTCACTAACCTTTCTCTTAGTTCCAGTGGCTAGCTGAACTAACCAAGATTTTCTATGCTTTACTTTCTTAAAATCACAATTCTCCACTACTCTAGGGGTAATGTAACTGTGACTAGAACCATGGTCCATCAAAATAGAAACAAATTACTCAACAATCTTACCTGCAACTTCAACCACAGTTGATTGGTGATATGCCTAGCGGTTCTCCAGTGCTGCATAAATCCTAGGGACTGCCCTTGCTACTTGACCCACTGTTTCTACTTCTTGAATGTTGTAAGCTGGCCTTGCACTCTCATTCTTGAGTGGACAACTTCTGCACATGTGGTCCTCCACATTTCCAACATTGGAGTGGTCCTTTATTCTATTGTGGGTCTTTAGGATTTTCTCCTATCACTCCAATTGGCTTACTCGCAGCTTGGGATGGCTGCTTCTATTTATTCCTGAAGTTAGAAGGTTTGAAACCTTTCTTTCTTTGGTCAAACTTCTCATTCTTCTTGTCCTTCCATGGCTTATGGTAATCAGGTTTACCTTTGCTTTGCTCATAGTAATACTTCGCCTTCCTTATTGCTTCTTCAAGAGTTCTAGGTTCATAAAACTCAATTCTATCTTTATAATACTGAGGCAATCCACTCAGAAAACCCTGGACCTTCACATTTTCATCTTTGATATACCTGACATAACTCAACAGCTCCAAGAACTTATTTGCATACTCTTCCATGGTCTGCTGTCCCAATCTCAACTCATGGAATTCCTTAATATTGTCATCATAATACCTGTCAGAGAGGTATTTTTGCTTGAAATACTTCTTGAACTGTTTCCACTTAAGTCTCCTTTCACTGATCCTCTTCACTTGCTTGAAGTGTTCCCACCAAATGGATGATCTTCCATTCAGATTGAATATGGAAACCCTTGCCTTCATGTTTCCCGAATAATCCTGAACTTGGAAGTACTTCTTTATCCCAAGAAACCAAGCTTCAGCCTCTTGTCCATTCTTTTTCTCACCATCAAATGTAGGAGGTTTAGCCTTCTTAAACTCATCCCGAGAGCGATCCCTATGGTACTTCTTTCTTTTTCCCTTACGAGAAGAAGAGATTGAATCCTCGCTGGATTCTTCGGAGACAGATGATCTACTAGAAGTCCTTCTTCTTCTCCTGGTACTGCTCTTGCTACCTTCTGGTTTTAATGTACCCTGTCCAGATTCTATATTTCTTTGCAAGTCTGTCAAACTCTGCAACATAGCAACATTCAACTGATGCTGCTCTGCTTGGGCTTTTATCAAGCTTCTCATGGTGGCTGCAATATATGGTGGTGTCTCTTGGAATCTCCTTTCATTAGACTCTATGTCATCATTTCCAACTCGGACATTTTCTCCCATGGCATCTCGCGCATGCTCGTAGGAATCCTGAGCATCATATCCGTCATGGGTTCTCATGTCTGAACCACAAATTACTTAACCAAACCGCACTACCTGGAATACTGCCCTTGAAGGTGTCTATGATTCTGCAAACGTGTTAGTAACACAACTGTTAGCTGCATAACATTTATACAAATCAGAATTACTTACCTTCTCTTGGAAAAATCATACAATTACAATTTTTCCCAAAACACAGAATTTTCTTCCTCAAAGAATGATTGTCTTAGGGGGACGATGGGGGAATGACTGCCATTTTCCTCCTTTTTGGCCCTGTAAATCCACTTAAAAGCTGCTGAAATCCACTGAAAAATCCCACTAAAAACTCAATTTTTTTGGTCATATAGGATCTCTTCCCAACTAGCCATCCGATGTATCGCATCACTAGTTCACAACGCTTCCGATACCTCGGCAGACCGATCTTCATTCATCTTCCGATGCACATCAGATCATTCTTCCTCTGCCTTCTGACGCACATTGACTGACCAATCCTCTATCCTTTTCCGACGTTTTAGACCGATCTTCCTCTAGCTTCTGATACACATCGGTTGACCGATCCTCTATCCTTTTTCGACGTTTCAGACCAATCTTCCTCTAGCTTCCGATACACATCGGCTGACCGATCCTTACCTTTTTACGATTTTTTGAGCCGATATTCCTCTAGCTTCTGATACACATTGGCTGACCAATCCTCTATCCTTTTCCAACGTTTCAGACCGATCTTCCTCTAGCTTCCGATACACTTCGGCTGGCGGATCCTCTATCCTTTTTTGACGTTTCGGATCGATCTTCCTCTAGCTTCCAATACACATCGGCTGACCAATCCTCTATCCTTTTTTGATGTTTCAGCTTCCTTCAGGTGAGGCTTGTTGACACCTCGACTTCGCCTGGCCGATACCTTTTTCTCTTCCTATTCGAGAGCTTTGGCTCCTACCAGCCGAGAGCTTCGGCTTTACTTCAACGAACTCTTTCCTACGATTTTTGACACTTCAAAAATTTTCAAAAAATTTTCAAATTTCTATCTTCGGTTTCCTTGTTGGCTGTGTCTCAGCTCAACCCAGCTGAGACCGTCGGCTCCTCTCAGTCGAGAGCCTCGGCTCCTCTTAGCCGAGACCACCGACAAATTTCAAACTTGGACAAATTTCGAGAACTTCTTTCCACCTGTTCCTTATCGGGTGGACTTCTGCCTAGGTTATCTGGTGTATCGGAGGAGCTTTCGACTAAGTCATTCGACGATCGGATGAGCTTTAGCTTAAGCCATCCGATATTTTTCACACTTAGAAATTTTTTGAAATTTTCTTGTCATTTTCTCTGATTTCTCATTTTTCCCCGTTGGGCAGAGGGTAACTTGCCTCTGTCACTGATTCTTCATGGCCCATTGAGGCCCATGTTGCAACTTAAGCTCTGATACCACACTGTAACATCCCCGACCCTCTGACCGACGAAGAGGATGCTACCATACCATTAACTATCCGGGAAACTAGCCCCATGAACATGTACATACATTAAAACAAAACCGAAATGATTTGAAGTAAAACATGCAAAGATGCATAATTATTCAGCATACAGCGGAAGCAAAACATACATTCAGGCCTTCAACATGTTCATTGTAATTCATTAAACATAAAATATGATTGCAGAGATTGAACACAAGAATACTTATCTTATGAAGAACTCGTCCCGCAACCAACTACATCGCTGCAACGTTCCACCCAACCATAGGCCAGTGTTCTCCTTAATCTCTCAAAAACATTGCCACCCCTGAGATGGGCATGATTCCCCAAAGAATAAGGAACTAAGCAGGCTCACACATAGCCAAATGTACACAAATCAGCCAGGCCAACACGGTTGGGTTTATCAGGCCATCAGGGAGCTGGGAAAAGTTGAATGCTAAGTTGGTGGGCTCACTGAAGAGCTAAGGACACCTACACCAAAACTAGCCTGACTTCTAGGACACCCACACACACCCAACATAAGGAATCAGTCCCTTCTCTGCTACACAGTCCCTCAGGCCCTGACTTCCCTTCCAGTGCTATTCAAGGGTTATGGAGAAGAAATCCAACCCTCTAGCTCTGTCTATGAAGATCCAAAACACACTAGGTTTATCAAGCATACCAAGCCTTCATTCCCACTCCAACACAGTCCAAAGACCAACCACTGCATACACACAACCAAACAAGCAATTCACAGCTCTGGGGAAGAAAATCAAACACCACAGAACAACCGAGGTGACAGTTTAGGTGATATGTAGCTTTGACTAGGAAATTCGATTCTTGAGTCGTTCTTGGCCCTATCGTGGCCAAAACGACTCAATAAGAATCCATAGCAACCCAAAGATGTAAACAATTCCACATCAAACAAAATCT
Organism: Pseudotsuga menziesii; assembly: GCA_001517045.1. Classification (NCBI taxonomy): domain Eukaryota; kingdom Viridiplantae; phylum Streptophyta; class Pinopsida; order Pinales; family Pinaceae; genus Pseudotsuga; species Pseudotsuga menziesii. The sequence goes on along the minus strand of LPNX010005239.1, from coordinate 264,614 downwards.
TGGGGAAACCAATGGCAATCCATTTCTCCACTGCGTGAGGAAAGAAAATCAACCCACATGGAGGATAATTCACACGGTCAGACCCACAATGATGATAAATACACATAGAAAAATACCCCAACCATGAAATTCACACACACAACAAAATTGTGCACGTGAGGCCGCTCTCCCAGCTCTCTGTGTGAGTTAAAAAATGCCAAAACCTGTGCATGAGGAGAAGAAACGGCTGTCTTTGTGTGAGGATAGGCAAGAATTCCAGGACGGGGTCATCCCCTCTCCTCCTGCCCACGTGAGGGTGAACGAGTCTGCTGGTGGAGTGTGCGTGTGGGCAAGGACTGACAGTCCTACCACACACCATTGCCCAGCAATAACTGCCCAACTAACATCAGAGGTTTTAATGTGGCAGTTGATTGATTGAGACAAGGGAAAGGTGAGCAAGTCAAAAGGGTGGGTGACAACTAAATGGGTTTAACAACTGACACTTGTATTTTCCCCATTGGCCCAAAGTTTAATAATTTCCCTCCCTATCCTTAGGAAAATCATGCCCTTTTCATTATGGTTGCATTGACATAGCTGGTTGGGGTTCATTTTAATTAAAGTGCATATTTAAATGATACCAAAACTATAATGTGCCAGATATCATGATATACCATCGACAACGATTTTAATCGTCGAAACATTAAATGCTAAATCAATGGTGGGGCTTTTGCCTTTAGCTCCACACCATGATTAATTACAATATATACATCATATACATTTAATGCAAACGGGGTCAAAACTGGGGTGTTACAATAATATAAAATGTGACACAGAAACGGGGAGAAATAGAGAGCAAGTCAATAATATCAAGCACATTGTGCCCCCAAACCCCAAATAAAAACAAGGAACGTCCCCAGTATGGTCGCCAATTCTGTTACGGAGAAAACTTCCTATGGATTGGGGTGTACCACAATAGATAGAGAAACCACAGAAATCAATCCCTTCCCAATATGCAAGATAATTAAAACATATAACACTAAGGGATCTCGAATCATACCTTATTCTGGACGGTTGAAGTAGATCCTCGTTGAGCTTTTTCCAATCCCGCTTGCTTTAGAAATTTACTCTCAACAACAGTAAACAAAGCAATCATGCTATAGAATATAGTGTTAGGCCTACTCTAGCATATATATTCAATAATGCATAAGCAATTAAACACATCCATGGATTCAATATTCATTTAAATGCACATCATTGGACATGAAAAGATATTTCTATTAATAAAATCAGAGATTAGTGACAACCTCTGTCGGCACGTCTGTGAACCAGAGAAACCGAGTCCTCCACCTAGGCCTCCACCACCTCAATCGTCCATCTCTCGATAGCAAGCTCACAAGCAAAGGCAAGCTTGGGAAGAACACTAAGTGCTCCAAGGGACAAAGGGATGCCGACTCAATTACAAGCAAGCTATGACAATAATGGACTATAGTTTTCTTGCTCTTCAATTCCTCCTCTTCATTGTATCCAAGGGGTTCCTTATATAGTGCTTCAACGGGGTAATGGAGGGTCAAATCCGAGTGATCTCGAGGGATATGGAAGGCCAAGAGAAAAGTGACTCAAATCCACATCAAGGAAAACTCCAAAAATATTTGGACTTATGCACACATCTCGATGTACGCGGGTTTAAGGGTAATATCCCCGTATATACGCGAGAAAGGGATTAAAATTCGTGTACAACAAATAATAGGTGTTTTTATGGATGATCTTGGAAACACCAAAGGTACAATAATGGTCCATGGGATCCAAAGAGTCTGCAGAGGGACAGGGAAGGCCATCAAAGTGTGATCAACAATGTGTGGTAAAATCAACTGTAACAATAAGGAATAGGTATCCATATGTCAGAACAATAAGGAATAGGTATCTACTAGGTAGTCCTACCACCTGTTATTGCATGGCCTCTAATAGGTGCTTGATTTTGGTAGTGGGGATGCCATGAGTGAGACTTCTCAGGTTCACCTCTACAAAATCCAAGGTGGCCTCTAACCCCTCATCAACTCAAGGCTCCTGCCATCAAAAATATGGTTGCCTTGTTAGGCGCTCTACTCCAATATATACATTATTTTCAATGTTTGTCATTAGATTTGCATGCCAAAAATACTTACCTCTTGTTTGTTAAAAAATTTCAAAAATACAAAAAATGAAATATTTCAAAAAACATTACTTACCAATTCGGTCCCACTGAGAGTCAGAAGGAAGCATGAAATCTAAATCTCCCCTGAAATCCAATCTTGCATAGGGAAATACCTAGAACTGATGGAATCAGAAATGACTGTCCAAGGACTCCACAACCAACACTTGAAAAATCTAGGGCAAAAGGGATCCAAAGAGGTAAAAACAAGGTGAAAATGAATAAGTAATTTATTTTAACTGGGTAAATTCTTTAAATCCAAATTTTTAGCCACTTTCTATAGTTTTTTTCCTATTTTTAAGTGAATGCTTACCAATATTAAAGCCATTTTGTTGAGTTTTTTTGTGAATTATGACATGAAAATAAGAATTGAAGCAGTTTATTTCAATTGGCGGCCTGTCTAAAAGGATTGTGATCCCAACTGGCATATAGGGTAGGATCCATTTTCATCATGCACACTTTTCGTTGTCCCTGCCATTACTATCACACCCCAGGATCACAAAACATGGAGTTATGACCATAACCCTTCTATTCTTGAAAAAGGTCGTAATCTCCATGTTAAAGCTTACCTACTCATCGATACCCTAGTCTAGAACACCTTTGATGTATTATGGTTCTGATGCTGAATTTTGTGTTAGGATAAAGTGTCCCTTGTTAGCCCCACCATGTCTTTGAGTTGATGCCTCATGACTCCCTCTTAATCTTATTTTGGCCATTACCTTGGGGGACTCTAAATTTTTTTAGATTTTGTGTAACTGCATTTGCATCCTGCTACTTAAACTTTTGAGTCTAATGCTCATTACAGTTTTCCATTATCCACTTACCACTTATGCACTCTTTTAAGTTACTCACCTTTACTTAGTACTGCATATGCATCTTTCTACCTTGACTAGAGAAGAAATGATTCAAGAGCATCCACATATTGAACATACCTTTTTTGTGTTTTTTTGCATAGGTATGTTATGTGCACTTGGAACAAAGTTGCATGCCATGTGTCACTCATCTTATCCAATGTAGTATAGAATTATATTATTCCATTTTAGGCTTTACAATATGAAAAAGACACACAAAATCAAATGTTAAAAAAAAACAGAGAGGGGGTAAAGTTCTGAGATATTTGTTATGTTTTAGTAGCAAGTTTTGTCATCCTTGAACAAAGCACCAGTAAGTCTCTCAACAAGCTGGTTTGGAGTTTTAGGCTTAGGATTCAAGCCTTGATACTAGAGTTGTTACTCTTCCAATCATATAGAGAATCTGTTAATGTATTCTACATTGCAAATTTATATCGTTGGTCCCTTTGTGTCAAAATCTACCCAAGTCTCGTTTGAGAGATTTCGCGCTCCAAGAAGATTTGAATACTTCTTCTGGTTTTCTTGATTTGTGAAGAGCCTTCGGCTCTGGTTCTTCCTCGGGAGACCCTGTTTTCTAGTGCACTAATATGGAGGACCATTCCTAAGAGGATAGGCCGTTGCAGTCATTGATTGAGGTTTTGTTGCAGGTTGATGACTAGGTGCCAGCGTGGAGTTCCTTCTCCTCTGTGTTTGTGATTTGGTGTTGCGTGGAGGGTTATCCTCTACGCTTTGTTATTTTTTTTGTTTTTGTGGAGTAGCCATGATCAAGAGAATGGTGTTTGGATAGAGTGTAGAGGTTCTGAAGTTCTGAGAAGGGGTTCCCTTCTGTTGGATAGCTCCAAGACGGAAGAACGTTTCTCAGCTCCGAGTCTATCCGATTGGTTATCATTGATTGACCACTTTGTGTTGATTTGCTTCGTCCTTTCTCGCTGATTAGTCAAGCTCTCTCAGCTCCCCGAAGCTTTGAGCTGTTGGTGACCATAGAGGCTCCATTTCCATTTCGCTCCAAGTTTATTCTTGGCCGTTCTGGTACGGGTGCGCATAACTCTCTTTGCTGCTGCTGGTTCGGAATGATAATGGAGTCTGCTCGCTGATTCACTGAAGTTGGTTGACGGTGAGGTTAAAAAATATAATTTTTTTTTTACTGCATGAACCCAGAACCCTGGCCTTTAGCGTTGTGGAGTTTGGATCCTTCCAACTCCCTTCCTAGGAGATATTCAGCTCCTGTTTTTGTTTGTTGTCTTTGGCTGATTATTCCCTCTTGTTAGTTTGATATCCGTAGAGGACTCTCTATCCAAGCAGAGTTTGATTGTGATCCTGGTGGAGCTTCATCCTTGGAGCAATCCATTCTCTGATTGTGATCCTAGTGGAGCTTCATTCTTGGAGCAATCCAGTAACCTTTTGCTGAGCCTGATTTTTGCAGAGGATTCTTTGTTTAAACAACTGCTCGACCTGGTGGAGATTCTGTTCGACCTTGAGTTAGTAGTAAGCTCAGTGCTGGTGGGATTTTTTGATTCTTTTTGGGTGGTTCTATTTTTGGGTCATGGAGGATGAAGGGGGCTCTTCCCCTATTCCTGATGTAAACACCTTCAGAAGATTGACAGCTTCAGGAAGCAAAAGGAAACTCACTCAAACCCAACAAATTTTTGTAAAGAAGCTTGATAATATTCCTTCGGTAGCCTTACCAGTGGAAACTTGTCAAACATCTATAAACATTGATGACCGGGGTCTCATTGGTCAGTTCACTAGGCTTTGTCCTTCCCCTAAGACAATTTCAGGATGGGTGCATTAGAATTGGAAACCTCTCATCTCAGAAGGTATCTGCAGCAATTTAATAGGTAAGGGATATTATCTTTTTCTTTTTGAAAATTCTGCTGATAGAGATTTGATTTTTCGAAACGAGCCATACTTCATGGGTCCCCAGGGACTCTACTTGAACAAATGGTATCCAAAATTTGATCCGAACTAAGATGTTCCCTCAGTGGTCCCTGTCTGGGTTAGGTTTCCGCACCTTCCTCTTCATTGCTAGAATCCAAGAGCCCTTGAAGCTATTGGAAACACCCTGGGGAAATATATTAATAGGGCTGATCGTTGAGATCAATATACTTGTGCCAAAATCTGTGTTGAAGTGGATTTGGAGGTAGGATTACCCGAAGCTATTAACTTCACAATAGAAGATTGGATCTATGTACAAGAGCTAGACTATGAACAACTGCCCTTTAAGTGCAGGTTTTTTCATGGTTATGGACACTTTGCCAGATCTTGCAAGAAAAAAGGTGAAGAAGAAGCTGTTAAAGAAAAGGGAGATGAATGGATTCAAGTTCAAAAAACTAAATAAAAAAATCAAGGAAATAAAAAAAAGAAACAAAAAGGAGAACTGGGGACAAGCAACAACACCTCTGGATAGAAAGAACATGGAGAACTTATGAAAGAATCAATGACTAAAAACAATTTTGAAGTATTGAGCATTCCCGAAGACCAAAATCTTGAAGAGGGAGAAGTACCTCAAACTCAAATCCAAACAAGTGAAGAAGATAAATGCCATGAATTATAACTCAACACACCTGTGGAAGGTCATTCTCCTACTTATGCAGAAATGGCAAAAAGAAAAGAAACATATGGACAATTCTGGCTCTTCAGATGAAGATCCTCTTGGTAAGTCATCCAAAAAAGGGCGAAAATATCTCAAGACGGTTTGGGAGGAAGAAGCTGAACGAATTAAGATGCAGAGAAGTCAAACAACTTTAGAGATGTCCATTGGTAGGAACACTCGGGCCAGACCTGCAAAAAAAGGCCCAACTCCTTCCGTCAAATGATGAAGTGTGTCTCTTGGAATTGTAGAGGGCTCGGCAATTCTACAAAAACTGAAGCAGTGAATGATCTCATTAGAATGGCCTCTCCAAATGTCCTTATGCTCCAAGAGACAAAAATCGATGAGGAAAGCTTACTCTCCATTAGTAGCAAGAGTTGGAAACTGAATGTTGGTAAGGTAGTGAGTTCCAGAGGCACTGGTGGTGGAATAGCCACATTATGGACAGGAATTGACTTTATTCTGGAAAATTCCCACAAATCGCATCATTGGATTTTCACTCAACTCTGTCATATTCCAAGTAAGAAAGTGTTTTGCCTTTTTAATCTGTATGTGCCTGTCAATTTACAGGAAAAAAGAGAATGTCGGAACTCGATGGCAGCCTTTCTCATTGCAAACTCTTTTTCAAATTTAATAATTGCCGGAGATTTAAATTTAATTCTGAATGCTAAAGAAAAAATTGGCGGTGTCTATGGGAGAGATCCCATGCTGAACTGGGTGGATAACTTCATACTTAAGTGGGAGCTGATTGATTTCAAACCCAAAAGAGGAAAGTTTACATGGAAAAATAACAGATTAGGAGCAGCCAACATTTCTGCTAGATTAGACCGTTTTCTGGTTCAGAGCTCCTTGCTGGTAGATAAAACAATCATATCCTCTAGTATCTTGCCAAAGATCACCTCAAACCATAAACCAAATTTATTACAGATTGAAAATGAAGAGGACCTTGGCCCCATTCCTTTTAGATTCAGTCCACTATGGAAAGATAGAGATGGATTCATGAGCACTGTCATCTTGGCTTGGGAAATTCCAGTTGCCAGATCTCCAAATTATGTCTGGGAGAGGAAGCTTATTAATACCAAAGCTACGCTTAAGAATTGGGTAAAACTTACTAAAATAAATCCAACCAGCGAAAGGAAAGAAGCACTTCAAAACCTAGAAAATATTCAATTGGAAATGGAAGAAACAGAAATAACTCCAACTTTACTAGCAAAAGAGCAAAATGCACAGTCCATTTCTTTCCAGGCCTTCAGGAGAGAAGAAGAATATTGGAGATTAAAATCTCGAAGTACTTGGCTGAAAGATAGCGATAGGAATACCTCCTTTTTTCACAAGCAATGTAGAGTTAGAATTTCTCAAAATCATATCTTGGAAATTTACTCCCAATCTGGTGAAGTGGTAAAAGGAAATTCTCAAATCAAACAGCTGGCTGAAATTCATTTTCAGAATCTCTTCAAGGAAGATGGACTCTCTAATCCTGATCTTACCTCTGATTTTTTGGCCAACATTCCCAGCTTGGTGAGTGAGGCAGAAAACGATGAGCTAATGTAGCCTTTTAAGGAGCAAGAAATTATTGACGTTATTTGGTCCATGGAGCCAGATAAAGCTCCTGGTACTGATGGGTTCTCCTTTCAGTTTTATAGAATTTGTTGGCCAGTTATTAGGAAAGATCTCCTCTGAATGTTAAAATCTTTCCAGATTAAAGCCAAAGTGGGGGGTTGCACAAATTCCACCTTTCTTGCATTAATTCCTAAAGAAGCCAATCCTTCTTCCTTTGACAGATTTAGACCTATCTCCCTCTGCAATGCGTCCTATAAATTTTTTTCTAAACTGTTAGCAAATAGACTTAAACCTTTGCGTGAGAAACTGATTTCTTCTCTTCAAGGAGGGTTTGTAAAAGGGAGACATATTCTAGATAATGTTATTCAAGTTCAAGAAGCTATGCATTCCAGTTTTCTTTGGAAGGAGAAGGGCATGCTCATCAAACTTGATTTGGCAAATTCCTTTGACAGGGTAAAGCACTCTTTTCTTTTTTCCGTTCTTCAGTCTTTTGGATTCAACTCTGCATTTTTAAATTTGATAAAATCTTGCATTCACAATCCCTAGAAAGCACCACTGGTAAATGGTAGGCCAACAAACTTCTTTCAAGCCTCCAGGGGTCTTCGACAGGGCTGTCCTTTGTCGCCTTTTTTGTACATTCTTATGGTTGACTCCCTAAGGAGGAAGTTATCAGCAAGAAAAAATGATGGTATCATTCTGGGCATTTCTGCACCAGTAGGAGTTGAAGCTATCAACCATGCCCTCTTTGTGGATGACACCTTGCTCTTGGGAGGGGCATCTTTAAAAATGGCAAGATATTTCTCTGAAATTATGCAACATTTTTGTATTATATTAGGGGCTCTCATTAATAACCAAAAGAGTGCAGTATACTGATGGAATGTTGATCAATCAAAAGTAGATAAAATATCTCAGATCTTGGGTTTTGAAGGATATGCTTATTGGGACAAGGTTAAATACTTGGGTCTACCTTTAACTTTGTGGAAAAACAATCCCTCTCTCTAGATGGAAATCATCAGTAAGATTAAAGCAAAGATCATTTCTTGGGGAGATCATTCGCTAACCAAGGTAGGAAAGGTCACTCTAATTAAGTCAGTACTCTCATCTCTTCCTATATATCAATCCTCTTTACTTCTGGTGCCAAAATCTATTATGAATCATATTTCTAAATTACTCAAAGACTTCTTATGGGGAGGTGGGAAAGGAAATCAACACCGCATGCATTTGGTTAATTGGGAAACAGTAAAAAGACCTCTTCTTGATGGATGATTACAATTCAAAGATCTAGGATTGTCCAACATAGCAATGGGAGGAAAAATTTTATGGCAGCTGTTTTCTAACAAACAACACACGGTTAGTTAGTTGCTATGGAAAAATACCTTCACAGCGGATCATTAATGAATATTCAAATAGAAAATACCACTAAAGGATCAACTATCTGGAATTCATGTGGGAAAGTATTTGGTTTCTTTGTTCAACATCTGTATCACATTCCAGGAAATGGCCGTAAGACTTTTCTGTGGGAAGATAGAATTAATGGACATGATCCACTTCTTGCTGATGATGCTATTGCTGAGATCCAAAATTGGTTAACAAATAAAGGAATCCACAGATTGGTCGATATAGGTTCATGGGATGCCAAAGGAAATTGGATCAACTGGTCTCTTCCTCTCATGACAGAGCGTGATCTTCCTAATCTCTCTGACCATCAAAATCTGTTAATAACTAGGCTGAAAGGAAAGACTCCTATCCATCGATTTTGTAGAGACTCGCGGGGATGGGGATCATCTGGAGTTTATACTGCCGCTTTCAGTTATTCTCATCTGCAGATTTCAGTGCATGCCAGTGCAGTGGATTCCTCTGGCTCCCACAACGTAGCTCTTTGGAAGCTGGTGTGGAGTCTACCCAGCATTCCAAAGATTAATTTCTTCACTTGGACTGTAATGCATCAAAAACTGTTAACGGGTGAAATTTTTTCAAAAAAAGGTTTTTATGGACGATTTAGATGTTGTCTGTGTTTTCAGGATGCTGAGTCTTCATCACACATTTTAGTTGAGTGCGTCTTTGCTCAAAAGGTTTGGGATTTAGTTCTGTGTGGGCTGTCATTCTCTTTTTTTCCTCTAAATGCTGAACCAGACATTCTTTTTAAAAATTGGCAATCAAGATATCGTGGTGCTCTTTCTTCCAATCATGCTTGGAAAAAAATGTGGCAAGCTATACCAAAATTTATCTGGTGGAAATTATGTCTGGCCCGAAATGATATGAATTTTAACGGCAAAATACCGAAACCTAAAATTGTAGCATCTAAAGCTAAGGCATTTCTATTAGAAGCAATAGGAAACCTTCAAATAGCTGGAAACAATCTAGAAGTTGAACAAAATTGGCTTGGTACAAAATCAGTGGATAAAATTCAGGTGTGTTTAAGTAAACCTGTCATCAAAAGTTTTTGGCAGATCAGGCTCTCAGAAAAGGAGTTTTCAGATTGGTGGAAATCTAAAAATAAGACTTCGATATTCTTTGATGGTTTGTCAAAAGGAAATTCGGGGAAAGCTGGGGCAGGGGGTTTGACATTTCATCCAGGCAGAAAATTAGAAACAAGTTTCAGTTGGGGAATAGGGCAAAATACAAATAATCAGGCATAATTATTTGCTCTTTTTTGAAAGCATGTCAACTAGAAAAGGAAGCAGGGCATAATAATCTGCAAATCTTTGGAGATTCTGAAATCATCATCAAAATTCTAACTTTGTATTCAGTGTTCAATAATCTTTTACGGAATTTGACCATGCAAAGATTGCATTACATTTTGATGGATTGTGACTCAGTTACTTCTGATCACATTCTCCATGATTTGAATAAGCTGGCAGATCAAAGCAAATCAGGGCTGCCTCCTCCCTTCGAGAATGTTATGTGTGAATGACGGGCCTTGCCTATTGCATTCCATTCCATGAAAACTCATTTTGGTGTAAGGAATTGTATTCTTTGGAACAAATTGTAATTGGGTGAAAGCCCAATTTTTCCTTTTTAAATAAAAAAAATTAATCATTTTGGTTAAAAAAAAAAATCTACCCAAGTCTCTTGGATGCGATGGCATAATGATGTGAACGAAGCATTAATGGAGATGGTACAGAGGGTGAGAAGCAGGAGGTATCGATAGGTCAGATGGGGAAGGCATCGACGTTCGATTTTTTGTTGCATTTACCACCCTCCATTCCTGAGAGAAGGCATGCACAACATTAAAACACTCATTCTTCGCGTGTTAATGGAGGTGCGAGAATCTGTAATGATGGTCATCGGGATACTTATTATTGGTGGAAGGGATCCTATGATAATTTGATCTACAACATGATCTAGTAGCCCAAGATACTCTCACAATTCGAATTACTTGCAAAAACCAACAAAAAACGCTTGAAAGAAGAATAATTTTACATACACATGTGAACAAAAACTGGATATTATTGAGCTGTCTAACATATGAATGTGTTAATAACATGTATATATTATATTTGGATCAATTCGTGAGGCTTAGGAAGCAAAATCTAAGTGTACATGTGACATGGCCAAAATTGGCCTCAATCCCCCCTAGGTGGACCAAACAAGCTCCAACTTAGCCGAAACGGTCATGAACCAAGGTGCGGATGTGGCTGAATTGTGCTGGGGAAATGATGACTCCATGGCATGCGTGGGTGAGAAAGTAGAGGTGTGTGGGAGGCTCTAGGTGACAATAAATTCTCCTAGGAGAGCCAAAATGGGAAAAAATACACATAAGCGCCCCCTAGTCAAACATAGATCACCCAAATCAAGGATGTAGCACCCCAAGGAAATAAATGAGGGTGCACATGTACTAGGTTGACCAACTATAGAGCTGGTGTAGGTGTGAAAGACCTGGAAATAACTAGTTCACCTGCTAGGCAAATTCCCTAAGTCTATAATTTAATGCTAAGAAGCAAATGAAATTAAATAAGGTTATAAACCAAGGTGCTAAATGTTGGATTACTCTTCTAACACCCCCCCTTAACCATGAATTAGTACAACTCATCAAAAATATTATTGGAGGCGTTGGCAACAAAGGCTCAAGTCACCTCATTACAAACAAAAATTTATTTGTCCATGTAAATTGAGGAAAAGAGGAAAACCTCATCTCTAAAATGGACATGGGGCTGAAAACATATAAGTGAATGGAAGCCATCACCATGCATCACTCACTCCAAGAAATGATCTCAAGTAAGTGAAGGTATTCTCAGTAAAACTCTTGGTGAATATGTAAGCAATTTGCTCGGTGGATGGCCAATACTAGAAGGAAATCACCCTGTCATGCGCTAAGCCCCGAATGTAGTGCATATGGATATCTATGTGCTTCGTTCTTTTCCTATGTAATGGATCTATATATATCTTGATGGCACTTTGATTATCACACCAAATGGTAGTGGGTGAATCAAATGCAACATCAAGTTCCCGAAGAATACCTTGCAACCACACACATTGTGTGGCTGCATTCACTGCTCCCCTGTATTTGGCCTCTGCTAAAGAAAGAGAAATTGTGTGTTGTTTATTACTAGAACAGAAAATGGGACCATCAACAAGCATAAAAAAAAAACCTGAAGTGGACTTTCTATCATTTGGATCTCCATCCAATCTGAATCAGAAAATCCAACTAGTTATAGTGAAGAACTAGCTGCATAGTGTACCCCGAAAAATATTTGTTCCCTGAACATATTAAAGGATATTTTTGGATTCCTTCCAATGGAACTCATGTGGCTGCTGCATATACCTTTCTACAACACTAATAAAATAATATAAGTCAGGTCTGGTATGTGTAAGGTACAACAAATGACCAACTAGTTGCATGTATAGTGAACAATCTACCAAAGGAGAATCACCAAATTCACCTAGTTTTATGCCAGAAAGAAATGGGCACTTGGCTGCCTTACAATCAGCCATCTTGAAATTTATTGGAAGGTCTAAAGCATACTTATGTTGGCTGAGCATGATTCCTCTTTTGTTAGTTTTTCATCATATAAGCTAGCATTATGATCTTAGGATCTTTTAACTGAGAGAATAACAAGCACAGCAATAAAACATAAGCACATCACAAGAGACAAGAGACACAAAGAGTTTTCCTTGGGGAAACCATAAAGGAGAAAATCCCACAACTTCCTCTGAGATAGAATCAGCACCAAAATAGTAAAAGCCCCAAAACAGTAAGATGATCTCCACACAGCAGCAGTCTCTCTCTCTCTCACACTGAGAGAGCTTCTCCTCTCACTCATGCGCCCCAATGAGTGAGTGTGAGTGTTGCAAGTGTTGGATAAATAGAGAGACTCACTCTCTATTTATATTCTTCTATTCACTTGAAGTGCACTCCAACATGTTCGCCTCACTTACCAATTACTTACTAGAGCCGACATCTCTAGGAGTGTCTAATAACCCTAGTGCCCCACCACTTGTGGGGACTTTGCCTCCTCCGACCAATAGGAGGGTAACACAATGGTGGGGACTATTGCCCCGACTTACAATGACTAACCTAGGGTCGAGTTCACTAGGATAGTCTAATAACCCAAGGGCCCCACAACTGTGGGGACTTTAACCCTTGACCAATAGGAGGGTTACCCATAATGACTTGACATGACTTTCTCATTATAGAAACTTCCCAGAATAAACATCGGGGTATGACATGACTCAAATACATTACAATACATCCCGGAAAGAACATCGGGTTACAATAGATAAGAAATACAAGTGAATACATTCTGAAGTTACAATTACATCAGCATCTTTCAGATTGCTCAATTTCCAATCCTAGAAATTGTTTTAGCAATCCTAGATCTGTCATTGCAAACTCATTGCGTAGAGATGCCTTAATTGATCCAATTTGTTTGGTGCAGCTCCCTGTAATTAAGAATTCATCCACATACAATACAATAATCTACATTAGATCATCATTTTTCTGCAAATACATATTTGGATCATACTTGCATCGAATGAAACCAATTGAGAGCAAAAAACTATCCATTTTAGCATACAAAGCCCTTAGGGCTTACTTGAGCCCATAGAGTGATTTCTTCAACCTACAAACAAGTGAAGGATCCTCTTGGAAACCTTTAGGTTGATGCATGTAGATATATTCCTGTAGCTTACAATGTAATAATGTACTCTTGACATCCATATGGTGAAACTCCCAACCTTTACCAGTAGCAATGGCTAGAACTAGCCTAATTGAATTCATCTTTGCAACCGGTGCAAAGGTATCGGTGTAGCCCACTCCTTGGAATTGAGAAAAGACATGAGAAACTAATATGACCTTGTACTTAATATCAGAACCATCTGCAGCAATTTTTGTTCGAAAACCCACTTACATTGCACAAGCTTCCTCTTGGGAGGCAAGGGAACCAATTCCCATGTCTCATTCTCTTGGAGAGAATTGAATTCATCTTGCATGGCTGATTGCTACCTTGGATCATGAAAAGATTCCTGATATGACTATGGATTAGATCCAATCATCATATAATAGTTCTCAACAAGATAAATTTCACTTTCTTAAGAGGCATTGTGAAATTGGGATCTTGTCTTCCTAGGATCCAGAGGATTGCCTGCTAGATCCTCAATAGCTTGTATGGTTTTCCAACCCATTTGAGCCTTGAAGGTGAGTCCTGTATAGAAATTTCATCTTCATCCATGTCATTATCAGAAATATCAGAGCTTGAATCATTACTTACATCATCATGGTGTTGGGGAGAAGAGCATTCACTCGGTGCTAGGTCAAAATCTGGTACGATATCCTCTTCGAATTGCACACTCCTCTCAATGAAGGTCTTGTGTGTGGATGCATCAAAGAGCTTATAACCCTTTGTTTCTTCACCATAACCAAACATGATACATTCTTTGCTCTGTGGCTGCAATGCCTTCCTCTTTTCTGATGGAATTTGATCCCATGCCCTTGATCCAAAAATTCTGAAATGTGAGACATTTGGTTTGTGGCCAAACCAAGCCTTGTAGGGAGTTTTTCCTTGGACTAATTTATGTAATGCCTTGTTTTGAACATATGCAACACAATTGATGGCCTCAACCCATAGCTTGGTACTTAGGTCCTTTTCCTTAATCATGCATGTAGCCATCTGCTGGTAAGGGGGCTGAGTATGAGTTAGTTGCACAACATTGCAGATACTGCGCAAGCTCAGAAGACACCACGCAAGACAAAGATAGCGAACAATGCGGAAGACAGACTACTTTTGAATATTTTGTGTCACTTTTTGTATTTTTGACCATATTTTGTGGATATTGGTAATTAGTTGGTAGAATGAGTTAGGAGTTAGTTAGAAGTGGACCATGAATGTAAACGCACAAGCCTATAAATATAAGAAGAATTGTGAATGTAGGGGAATTGATTGTAATATGAATCTTACAAGTCTAGACCGAGGATTGAATTGCTGTTTGTTTTGGATTTGTGATTTATTGCACAGAAGTGATATGAAAGGACAAAGGTTGATGTGAAATACTGCTATTTTTGTCTCTTTCTATCTTTTATTTATGTTTCTGCAATCCAATGGCGAGTATGTGCGACAAGGATATATGATGCAATATTTACTACTTATGAATGATTTTATGTTCTTAGATTTGTTCGTGCGATAGTATGGTTATTCATGTTATATGATACTTCTGCCATGAATGAATGATGCAATCTGTTGGATCTATGAATGAGTAAACAACTGGTCATATCTGATAAATAAGTGACGAATCATCGATGCCCATAATCCTCTTCCATTCTACGGAAACTTGGTTTTGTCAGCCATCCCTTGAACAACTCGAGTGAGATTGCGTCTGCTTCGTGGTTGTTGCTGGACAGGGTAAAGCCTGTCGGGGCTGGTGCTCAGGGAGATTGCGGCGAGTCAAGGTTCAACAGAGTTTGAACCCCTGTTGACTGGGTTTTGTTCGTTGGGTTTACACCAACAAATGGTTCTGTTGCTGGGACCTTGTTGCGACTGAGAGGAGGATATGTGGCATCCGACGCGACTAGAAATTCAAGATTGGTTTGATTAGAAGCTGTGAGAATTTGCTGAAGCAGAAAATCAGAACCTTGGAATGACGACAGACAAGTGGTTGGTGAGATACATACACAACGGTCCTCATGAGTACTTTTTTGTGAGTTTCCCATAATATTGTACAAATGGCTGGCATAGTTCACATACAAGAAGACAAATTTCCAAGGAGGAGAACCAACATCCTGGACCCCTGAATTGATCCAGGAGCTGCAAGAAAATGACAATAGAGCATCGTGAGCTATTGAGGTATGGCTCGATAGTATCCTAGAAGGATATATCACTGAGTTTGAATTCATCACTACCAAGTCCTACAACAAAGCAGAAAGGGATTTTTTCAATGAACCGAGAGGTAGGTTCTTATTGTCGCTACAATTGTTAATTAAAATGCTTGTCTATGAAAAGGGTATACTAAAGATGCACCTCGAGTAGTAGAGCTCTAGTGTGCGGAGGTGGTGGATACTGCGAATAAAGGGGGGAGACGAATGGGAAGGTAAGGGGTAGATGGGTGCAAGTTTCGATGAGACTATGAGGGAAGTCAAGGAAGAAAGTGGTTATACAAGGGAAGGATCAAGGTTTCAACAAGAGAAGAGGTAGAGGATAGGGGAAGGTACTACTGCGATCGAAACGCAATACCGCGAAGGAAGACCACACAGGATGAAGCAACCCTACAGTGATGAAGAGGATGACTAGACCCAGACTACACCCAAAACAACAGTAAGATCAAACCCCAACAACAATGTACCCATGCCTCCATGCACCACTCCACATTCGGGAAGAAACAAAAATTCCACGTCAAATTCCACGACATGTCAACAACATTCTAGTAGTAGGTCAGTATCTATAGGAAGAAGGCCCATGATGGTGGATGACGACACAAAGTTACCTTTGTTTCATGGAAACGGGACTGACAATCCCAAGCAGTATTGCTTTCTCTACGAAGCAGTATGGACTATTAGACATGCCACAGATGATGACGTCAAGAAAGGGCAATTGGAGACTACTTTGCGGGGTCGTGCACTAGATTGGTACATGAAATTTATACAGGTTTTTACTACTCTGACCCATTCAAAAACATTGGATGAATTCCAGAGGGGGCTGATCGAAGAATTCCAGAAACCTAAATATGATGCACAATACATTACTGAGTTAAAAGAGATTAAGCAATTTCCCAATGAGATTGTTTGGGACTTTGATCAAACATTTAAGACACTGATGGCACAAGTAAGTTTTTATATGAGTGACGTTCAACACAAAGAATGGTTTATCACGGCATTGATACCTCATATCCGACAACCCCTGATGCAACAGAAGATCGCAACACAAAGTGAGGGTCTAGAGATCGCAATGAAGTTAGAATTGTCACCAGTTGGGGAAAATGAAATTGGTATGAACCAAATTTAAGTGCAACTGGTGAATTTGACATTGCAGTTGCAAGACATTAAGAAAGGGAAAGAGAATCATGAAGCTCTTTGGTGCACTCATTGTCATGTAGATGGACACACCAAAGACACTTGCCCTGAATTTCAGAATTATCTATTATTTGGGGCACTAAACTTACTGAGTTGCAGTAGTGTACCATGGTGTCGCATATGTCAAGTCTATGGGCACCGACACGAAGAATGTAGCTACATGAAGAATATGGTGTCAAAGCCAACCAACCTATATTGTTCATTTTGTAGATTGGTGGGGCATGGAGATAAAGACTGTGGTGCATATTATCTGCTTCTGGAAAGGACATATGATTCATACTTTGTGAAGGGAGAATATCATCGTGAAGTACAACAACCACAGCCGCATCCTCAGATGGTAAGCTCTTGACCTCAATCGCAGTATACACCACCTCCGCATATGCAATTTGTACTATCGCAGCTGCAACCGCAGTTCGCACCATAGCTACAGTACAATCAAATGGAGATGCCTCATCCGCATCCACCATATGTTCAAGCTATGCACTATGTTCAGTAGAAGTCGAATCCCCCACTGCAGCAGATGGCTCAACCCTAGTACCAGTAGCAAGGAGGATTTTGTGGAGGATTCCAAGGAAGAGGAGGAGGGCGAGATCACAGATTTGTCCAGTGTTACAATTGTGGGGTATTTGGACATTACCAGTGAGACTACCCACACTTGCAGTGTTCATGTACATATGTCACCAGAATTGATCATACTGTCGAAAACTACCCACAACTAATCCCAAGATGGCAGGTCAGGAACATTCCTTAGTTGCAGAATCAAAATCGTTGCATAACCAAAATTAGCCACAAAACTAGAACCAGTAGTAGAACCAGACCCAGAATCAAGTTCCACTTTAGAATTGAATTGTGAATCAACCCATGAATCCATCATTGAACCAAAATCCGTCACTGATTCAACATCTGTTGGTGAACCAAAATCAAGGACCGGCAGTTGTGACGATCTCAGTGGAGCACAAAACAGAGAATGTTGACATTGCCATCATCACCCGTGGAGGTGTGACAACTGGAGAGGATGGGCCCCGCCAACAGATTCGATCGGTTGGACAGAAGAAGGCATCATTTTATATGACAACTGAAAAGAAGACATTTTTTGGATCCTGAGATGCGATTAGAACAAATATTGGTAAGTCACCTGTCTATGAAATGCCCTCTGTTTTTTATTCTTCACTAGAGGCAGGACCATCGCGAAAGCATGGTACTTGGAAACACTTCTTTGAGAGTTGTTTATCACTGGAAATATATCTTGATGCTCTAGCTGAGATTGAATTTTTTTTGCACCACCCAGGTAAGGAATGGAATGATTCAGCCGTGAACTCTTTACACAAGAAAAAGATGGGCAAGGAAATGCGCATGAACATTTAGATTGGGGACTATGAAGTCGATTCGGTCATTCTGGATCTGGGTTCATATTTAAATATTCTGACAAAGTAAACCTGGAAGAAAATGGGGAGGCCAATGCTGGGTTGTTCCCCTGTGCAACTGCGATTGGCTAATTAAGCTAATGTGCAACCAATCGGACGTGTGTCAAACCTGGTTGTGGATGTTAAAGGTATGAAGGCCTATGCCGACTTTGATGTAATTGAAGTAGTTTAGGGTGGAGGTTCTTATTTTGCATTGTTGGGGATTGGATAGGCCAATGATAGTATGGCGGTGACTAACTTTAAGAAGCGGATGATGACATTTGAGAACCAAGATATCAGAGTCATCGCTCCTATTGACCCAAACGAAGGACGAAGATATATTATACCAGTGAAGGACAAAGTTGTCAGGGGATGATATCACACTTACAACATTTATGAATATTACATCCACCCCATTGCTGATAGAGAACTCGGTTGGTGCAGTGATAGTTCTACATCCTCAGATTCTGAGGATGTGTTAGAAAACTGGAAAAATGCAAGCATGAGGTGTCATTAAGGAAACGTGGACTGATCACGTAGTCATTGTGCCATGTTGCAACTGATACTCTCGAATTACCAATTTATGAAGGGCTACCTGATCTTTCCACATTATTAATGGAGTTTGAAGAGAAGGTATCAGAACCGCAATGATTGTTGGCGCTAGAGGAAGCATTGAAGGCTACTCCAGCAGGCTGGTGGGAAACTCATAAAGACAATTACTAGATGGGCATAGTGACGACAGTTGATGAGAGTTCGTTTTGGCAACAGAGAAGTGTATCACACTGGGAAGTATAATGGGTGAAATGACCATAGCAGTCATTTGATGGAATTCCAAAAACTATGGGCATCACGACCAAGGGATGAATGGGTCCATGCCTTTGTTCTCACCTTGGACGAAATGCCAAGGTCATGGTATATATCAGGGGAGTTGCGAAGAGAAATAATCACTTGGGAAGAGTTAATGGTTTGTTTTGCACATACATTTAACTTTGCATATGCTAATCCCGAGGTCAACAATGCACTTCAGATCATCCGGGACGTGGTACTAAAAGTTGTGCCAGTTGCATATCCCATGGACCCACATGTGCATTGCCACATGCAGTCGATGATGGAATGTTATAATGTGTCTAGTGAACCCAAGGATGATGACAAGCTACTAAACATCAACATTCCAGAGATGAAAGGGAGTAGGGATGTTGCAGCACCAGATATACCGACTGATCCTATGAATCAGTCACTAAATATTAGAAAAGTTAACATTAGGACATAAGTGAATCCAAAATTTGCAAGTGTTGGGGACTACTGGGATGAAGAGACCATGGAAAAGATCACAGATATGCTGCATGAGTGTCAGGATCTCTTTTCGACGAAGTTCTCAGAAATGAAGGGGATACTGGGTGATCTAGGGGAGATGAAGATTCTGTTAAAGCCAAATGCAAAACCAATAAGACAAAGGTCGTATCCTGAATTCGCGATACAAAGAAATAGTTAAGGCTGAGCTTGAACGGATGTTGGATGTTGGAATCATTGAAATAGTGGAAGAATCAAAATGGATCAGTCCGATAGTGGTTTAAGACAAGAAAATAGGTGAGGTTCAAATTTGTTTCGACCTCAGAAAACTGAATGATGCCTATATCCATGACCCATTTCTGACACCATTCACGGATGAAGTAATTGAAGGAGTAGGCGGTCAAGAAATATACTCTTTTACAGATGGATTTATGGTTATCACCAGATAAGAATTGCAAAGGAAGATCGACATAAAATGACATTTTTCACTGAATGGGGTTGCTTCAAATACACAGTGATTCCTTTTGGGTTAAATAATGCGCCTGCGATATTCTCCTGAGTTGTCGTCGTCGCTTTCAAATATTTCATTCAGAAGTTCCTACAAGTTTATATGGATGATTGGATAGTGTATGGTCTAATGAAGGATCATTTGGAAAGCCTTCGACTGATGCTGGAAAGGTGTTGACAACATCAGATCGTGCTGAACTCCAAGAAGTGTATTTTTTGCGCACCATTTGGGATACTGTTGGGTCACATTGTATGCAAACAAGGATTATTGGTTGATCCTGCAAAGGTAGCACTCATTTTGAGTTTACCACCATCGATGAACCTGAATATGCTTCAGGTGACACTGGGACACACTGGATACTATCACAAATTCATTAGAGGATATGCTGCGATTACTTCCCCCATGGAGAAACTATTGAAGAAAGTTGCTACATTTGTATGGAGCCCAGAATGTCAAGGAAGCTTCGACCCCCTGAAGGCCAAGATGGCTTCAACACCAATAGTTGTGTTCCCCGATTAGAACAAGGAGTTCCATGTGCATGTTGATGCATCATCTGTTGTGCTAGGAGTAGTGCTCGTGTAACCAGGAGAAGGAGATTTGAATCACCCGATCGTTTTCGTTAATCAGAAGTTCTCATTTGCAGAGAAAAACTATACGACCACAGAGTGAGAAGGTTTGGCAATGGTATATGCGCTACAAAAATTCAGGCATTACCTTTTGGGTGGTCATTTCAAAATGTTTACTAACCATTTTGATTTGAAGTACTTGGTCAATAAGCCTGCGTTGGGGGGGAATATATGCCGATGGCTAATTCTATTTCAAGAGTTTGATTTTGAAATAATTGTGAAGCCGGGTCGCCTGAATGCTATCCCTAATCATTTGTCCTATATTGAGATAGGCGAGGAGCCTACCAATATTGAAGAAGGACTTCCCGATGCACAACTATTCAGAGTCAACATGGAAAGTGACTGCTATGCTCACATAATCCAATTTTTTGTGACAGGAATCACACCAGAGGAGTTTTCAACCAGTCAAAAGAAGTAGTTGGTGGTTAAAGCTTTTGTTTACTAGTTGATTGCCGAATACCTATATAAGCTGGGACCAGATGAAATTTTGTGGCGCTATGTCCTACCGCATGAACAAGGCTAGATTTTGGAAGAAGAACATGTAGGAGTTGTTGGTGGACACTCTAGAGGATGAGCTACTACAAGAAAGGTGCTTTGCGCAAGGCTCTGGTGGCCCACTTTACATAATGATGCGACGGATTATGAGCGGAGCTGCGATGTCTATCAAAGTATTGGAAAACCATCGTGGCGGGATGAGATGCCGCTAGTACCCCAGGTAAAATTGCAACCTTTTGATAAAAAGGATTATGGATTTTGTGGGTCCAATCAACCCACTTGGGAAGAGAACTAGGGCACGGTACATAATCACAAAAATAGACTACTTGATGTGATGGGCAGAGGTTACACCAGTAGTGGATTACACTGCTGCGACAGCATCAAGATTTCAATTTAACAACATTATGACTAGGTTTGGATGTCCAAGGATATTTATGAGCGACCAAGGTAGCCATTTTATCAACCACACCATAAGAGCACTAACAGAGGAGTTGCAGATACAATATACGAAAAGTACACCATATCATCTGCAGGCGAATGGGACTGTAGAAGCATTCAACAAGATCTTGGAGCATGCACTTACAAAAGTATGTAACACTAACCGAGATGACTGGGATTTGAGGATTGTAGCAGTATTGTGGGCATATTACACCACCTGTAAGAGATTGATAGGAAAAACACCGTTCAAATTGGTATATGAGCAAGAGGCAGTCATGCCTATGGAGTACATTATTCCCAGTCTGTGCATTGCAGCCATGAAAAAATTGGATGATAAAGCAGAACTAGAAGATTGGGTGGACCAGTTGATACAGCTCGAAGAAGACCATTTTATCATAGGATTTTGTCAGCGCATTGAGAAGAATCGACATAAATCTTTGCATGATTGCCATATAAAAAACAAACAGTTTTAGCAAGGATATCTGGTGCTGCTCTATGACAGCAAGTTCATGAAGCATTCAGGTAAGTTACAGATGCACTGGCTAGGTCCATATCTTATTACTTCTATTACTTCTGGGGGGGCAGTTCAACTGCAGCAATTAGATGGAGCAGTGCTACCAAAACTGGTGAATGGTAGCCAACTAAAGCCCTACAAGACCGAGTCGGAGTCATAGAGTGCTTGAGGCACTGGGAAAAAAAAAAGAAAAATAGAAGGACTGGATAGCCAGAGGGAGAGCACACCAAAAGGAAGGAGTTGCACAAGCATAGGAGTCAGAAGTGTAGTTAGGCAGATTTGTTGCAATAGTAGTAGGGTCCCGACATAGTCAAATCAATAATAAATGAAGAGTAGTTAATATAGTTAACCAAACAGAACCGTGCACTTCTTAAGGCACTATGCAATGAAGAGGAAGGATAGATAGAAAGAGGAAGTGGCTGTGCAAGAAGAAGAATTAGTAGCGTCATTTGGAAGACAGACCCCACAAATCACAAGACGCTGACTGAACGCCACATCAGTACTCAATGACGATAATCAAAGTAGGTAAACGACGACACTTTTCGATGTCATGTCTAATGATAGCAGATCCAAGTGGTGTGTTGGCAAAATTAGCGGCGTATTTTGGATCGTGAATGAATGATTTCGTCATAATGATGAACTTGATATGAGAATGATGACATTTGAGGTGAGTTGGTATTATAAGCAGAAGCCCGCTAGCTGAGAGGACACCATTATGCAAAATTGAACTATGCAAAGTTGCAGAAGTGATCAGAAGGGCTGTTGAGGGAAGCTCCGCTGAGTAAGGCAGTGGCCCCGACCCGAAACATTATCAAATTTGCAAGTTTGCTGGAAACATGATATGATATGTAGCGCACCCTCGATCAAGGGGAGATTTTGAGTGAGCATGCTTCATGAGTTGCAATTGAAGAAGAAGTTGCAAGTATGCGGGCTAGCTCGTCCAAGACAAAAGTGCCTGGAAAGGTCATCCTTGGCTATATCTCTCTTAGTTGGCTTGAGGTGCAAACCAAGAAGCCCATGAAGAATCCGAAAGGGGCCCAATTTCTTGCCCCACTTGACAAAGTCTATAGGAGTAGGGAGTGGGATTGACTTCCGACAGTCCGGGCTGAGGCTGAATGCAAGGAATGACAAGGTTGTGAGAGATGGAATGGCTTTCAATGTGGCACATAGGCTTCATAATTTGCAGCTTCAAACTATCACTATGCAACAAGTAGCCATCCAGGCAGTGGTAGATAGACAGAAGAATTTCAACGACCAATATCTGTGGTCAGAGGAGAAATTATATTCCATGCAATACGAGGTTGTAGAAGTGTGTCGAGTTAAGAAGAAATTGACCATGGACAAGGCAGTCGCAGTGAATTGCATGGTTCAACAAGTTCTAGACGATCGACACACAACTATCTGTGATCAGTTTTTGAGTACAGCATGTCCACCTGATGTGGCTTGAGGATGAGCCATAAGACTATGTTGGGGGCCTGTTGGAAAGGGGGTTGAGAACTAGTTAGTTACGCAACATCGTGGATGCTGCACAATCTCAGAAGACAACGGTCAAGACAAATATATTGCGCAAGGTGGAAGATAGACTAGTTTTGAATATTTTGTGTCACTTTTTGTATTTTTGACCATATTTTGTGGATATTGGTCATTAGTTGGTAGAATCAGTTAGGAGTTAGTTAGAAGTGGACCATGAATGTAAAGGCACAAGCCTATAAATAGAAGAAGAATTGTGAATGTAGGGGAATCGATTGTAAACTGAATCTTAGAGATCTAGACTGAGGATTGAATTATTGTTTGTTTTGGATTTGTGATTTATTGCGCAGAAGTAATGTGAAAGGATGAAGGTTGATCTGAAATAATGTTGTTTTTGTCTCTTTATATCTTTTATTTCTATTTCTGCAATCCAATGGCGAGTATGTGTGACATCGATCTATGATGCAATGTTTACTACTTATGAATCATGTTATCTTCTTAGACCTGTTCGTGTGACAGTATGGTTATTCCTGTTATATGATAATTCTGCCATGAATGAATGATGCGATCTATTGGTTCTATGAATGAGTAAAAAACTGGTCATATTTGATAAATAAGTGATGAATCTTAGATGCCCATAGTCTACTTCCATTCAACAAAAAATTGGTTCTGTCAGCCCTCCCTTGAACATCTCGGGTGAGACTGCATTTGCTTCGCGGGTGTTACTGGACAGGGTAAAACCTGTCTGGGCCGGTGCTTAGGGAGATCACAGCGAGTCGAGGTTAGATAGAGTGGGAACCCTTATCGACTAGGTTTTTTTGCTTGGGTTTGTGCCAACACCATCTCTTTGAGAGCCCTATTTTTCCTCTCTGCCATACCATTTTGCTGTGGTGTGTAGGGGTTGCCACATTCCTCACAAAGATGCTGGAGATTTTTATTGACATATTCTTTACCATTATCAGTCCTAAGTATTTTTATCTTATTCCCACTTTGGTTCTCCACTAAGGCCTTCCAAATATTCAATGTCTCAAAGACTTCATATTTTAACTTAAAGAAGTATACCCAACAGAATCTCGAGTAGTCATCTACGAAAGTGAGAACATACCTTGATCCTCCATATGAAGGAGTGGGAAGAGTACCAATGAGGTATTCATGTACCAATCCAAGTGTTTGTGTGGTTCTCCTTGGCTTGCCTTTCTCATATATGTGCTCTGGATGATTTCCCACTACACTGCCAATACAAGCACCATTGGAAGATTTTTTTTGAGGAAGCCCTTCTACCATCCCATCCTTGTTCAGTGCTTGAAGGGACTTGTAGTTCATGTGTCCAAATATTTCATTCCATAGATTGGAGGTCTCATTGGCATGTGATATAAGTGCTTTCTTTATGGAATTAGGAAGAAATTTTGAGAACTTAAATATTCTAGCTTGGTGTTTTGCATACCCCAATGCCACAACTTGGTTGGAGGAGATTTCTGCTATCTCTACCAAATCTGGAGTTAAGTGAGGCTTCTTTACAAAATGCCTTCATAAATTTTGTTTATGTCAATTCTTAAACTCGACATAATCAATATTATAGATATGTTGAACTTGTCAATTTCAACAAGGATAAGGATTCACCTTTACTACAAGGACACTTACACCTCCCATAGCATAATCCTGAACCTACTTTGAAGGTACCTAAAATCACCTTACCTCACACAACCCATATCTCATGTTGCCATGTCTACCTTGGAACTTGTACATAACTATTCTAGGCAATGCGAGTCCCTTTTGTCTACATTAGTCACATTAGATGCTCTTCTGATCACTTTTGGCTTAGATAGTTCTGAACCCCAAATGCCTTCTTTAGTAGCCTTATAGGCCCCTATCACCATCAAGAATTTATTATCCATCAATGCATTATTGATGAAATAGCATCCACCTATGTCATGTTGATGCATATTTGGAAGAATTCTTGGATCCCCGTAATTTACATTGTCCCTTTTAACACTATAAGCGTATGATGATCGACCTTTTCAACTGCAAAGACTCCTCTAGAATGGTCTCATAAAACTCAATAGGAAAATTGTCCTAATAGATATTGAATTTGTAGACTTCCAATTGGACTATAACATCCTACTTCATTGTAGTTATGTATGTTATGAAAACAATCACTTCTACTATGTTTCAATTTATGAAGCTCCATCCTAATAGGAATATTGTTACACATGATCAAATCTCATACTATGATCCCAAGTCTGCTTCCAATCTAGAGAATATTTTGCTTGTTGTTGAATACATCCTTTCCATGCCCTTGTTTATTGGAGTTGACCTCAGAATATTTCGTAACATTTCATTAATTGGAAATTTTTTAGGACCTCCCTCTCTTACCATCCAAGAGGGAATTTCAAAATTATACACTGTCACTGATGCAAATGCTCCTACTTGGCAACAAAATCAATTGAATTATTCTCCCATAACATGACATCCTTTGTTAGGAATTCATATTCATCAAGTACCTTTCCTCTTCCCCCCTATAGGGGTTGTTGGAACCGCTATGAATGCTACCCTTAACCTTCCAAGTCTAACATTAGGCATTTCTATTTGTTACCTCACACCACTCAATCCCTAATCCACTCCTCAAGTGGTTTTAACCCCTTTTCAACTAGTACTTCTAATATATCACCACATGTGGTTTATAAGGAATCCTCTACTTCCGCCCAGCTTAATCCTAAAAAGAGGTTGGAAGAAAAACAAAGAAATTGGCAATTTAATCTACTAAACACCCCCTCTATAACACCCATGAGGGCTGCTACACCCTGTGATATCCTTGGTCATTCCACCCAGGAGTGTCTAAATTTGATTATTTTGCATAGTCATAAACACGTTCAAGAAGAGAATACTGACTGTTGAGAATATAGTTGTCATTGATGTCAAAGGAGTTCACGAATGAAAAAGGAATAACCAAGGATATGATGTCATGAAAACCTCAGTGAAAGACAAAGGTAGCGATGACATGGCTTGGATGATGATATGGCAGTTATGATGACATAGTATGTCATGGATGATGATATGGAATATATGATGGCATGGCATAACATAGATGATGATGTGGCATGAAAGTTGAAATCATTGTTGCATTATGACATCATTATGAATAAATATGGCAAATTGGTGATCAGGAAATTGACTAAGTAGGGAATAAATAGTCAAAACTAGTCTAAGAGGGTCTAAGAGAATGCCCGCCATAATGATGTGTTAAAGTAAATTCCTGCAACACATGGGGTTCTTGTATATTGGTGTTTTGTCTACCTAACCATGTTTTTTAGATTGTCTTAGAAGAATATGAAGGAAAAGTTATGGACCTGCCAAAACAGTGTTGTAGGTAGATTGGACCAAATTAAGAAAATTGCACAAGTCTTAGAAAAGGAGATTGAGAAGCCATTTTGAAATGCATTCCATAGTTTGTGTGTTTGTCAGTAAGATTTAAAGGTGATATGGTCTTGTTCACTGTTGAAATGAATTTATAGCCTCACTCTTAATTTTCCTTATGATGACCAGATAAGAAAAATATCAGTTTGACAAAATGATGAAAATGTACTTTAGGTACTAAATCTATAAATTTGAATAAGTGTCAAATTCACAAGGTTGAAAGAGGCATTTGGAGTCCACCGTTGATTGGGTATCTAATGGTATTAAATGATTCCACTGATTCAACTAGCAGGGGAGTTAACAACAGAGGCCCGACGTAGAATTCAATGGTTAGGATTTAATCCCCGAGGAAATATACGATGGTGAATGATTTCCGCACAAGAAAAGTGAAGATTAACAAATCCGCATTTGATCATAGATCAATGGTTAGAATTTAATCACGAGGAAATATACGGTGGTGACTGATTTCTGCATAAGAAAAGTGAAGGTTTGCAATCCACATTAGATCGTAGATTGACGGTCAGGATTGAACTTGCAAAAGAAATAAACAGTTCAAAAGGAAAGTGGAAGGAGAAAAGCAGAAGACGAGAAATCAAGGTTTAGAATAATATGGGTTTCCGCAACCCAAAGTCTGGAATGCGGAAAGCGAAAGACAAAGAATCGTGAAAAGACTTTGGGAAATGTCACAGTTCAGCATTCTGAAACCCTCGATCTGGAAGATCGATGGTTAGGAAGACATCCGTAAAAGATCGACGGTGCAAAAAAATTAGTGCGAAAAAGCAGAAGTCGAAGAATTGTCGGAAAGCAACGTTTGAGTTTTTGAGAACCTGCATTCCACAACCTGCGATCCGGAAGATTGAAAGGAAAGAAGAAATCCATAAAAGATCGACGGTGTGGAATGTTTGGTGCGGGAATATTGGTTCAAAAAGCGAAAACCATGAAAGGATATTTTGAAATAGTGACATATCTGATATCCAATTTCCACCTGAGATCGACGGTCATAAAAAGATTGAAGGAGATCAATGGTGCGGAATGATTGAGGCAGGAAGATAAGTGCGGAAAGACATTTTGAGAAATGTCATAGTTAGGAAATCTACATACCGCATCCTATCTTAGATCTATGGTCAGGAAAAATCCTGATATAAAATCAACGACTCAAGATGGTTGTGTAAATGGAGAATGTAGAAGGTCACGACTAGAGGATTAAACAATAAATCGATTAACAAGGAAATGTTTTAGTTGTTTTGAAGAATTAGGATGGAGGTAGATGAATCGACAAAATAATGTTAGAATGAGGAATGGAGTTCTCATGAAGAGATTGAAGAATGAAATGGCGCAATGGTGAAGAGATGTTTCTGCAAGAAACATGAAGGTATTTATACATAGAGGGATAAGTGAGAGAAGTCATCTCGATGGTCTAGATCATAGAAGAAGAAGAAGCAGATACCAGTGAGTGTCACAGAGATTGTAGGGTAAAGAAATCTAGAATATTACTAAAAACATATCAGGGTGACAAGGTCGCTCTAGGGAAGGCAACAAGCCTGCACGAGGTTGTAGCCTCCTTCTAGTAGAAGCTGGTAAATAGGGTGTAGTAGCATCCTGTCAATTGTAGCTAACAAAACAGGGGGTTGTAGCCTCCTTCCAGTAGTTGTTGGTAAATAGGGTGTGATACCATCCTTGTTTGTAGGAGCAGGAAAAAACTATTTGTAAATAACAATTTTGCTGTAATAGGAAGTATTGGTGTTTTACGCAATTGGGCTTCCATGATAAATTTGTGTTCTGTGTGTTCTTGTTGATTATGTGTTTTAATAAGTAAATTATAAAAGTGGTTATAAATTGTGAAAATTTACAATACTGATTCACCCCCTCCTCTCAGTATTGTCCAATACTTCAACAGTTGGTATCAGAGCAGGTTCCTTCACCACAGCTTAACCACTGGAAGGTAGATCTATTTAAAACCACTGTGGATCAACAAGAAGGTTTAGCCACCAACAGACCTCCATTATTCATAAGAGAAAATTATGCATACTTGAGTGTGATAATGAAGTGCCATCTGATGTCCCTTGGATTGAAGGATTGGGAAGCAACTGAAACAGAATATAAAATAGAAGACCAAGCACCTACATATAGTGTGGAACTAGCCCAATATGAAGGTAATGCCAAATCCCTAATTGAAATATTGAGTGGATTGACAAAATTTGTATTTACAAAGTTTATGTGATGCAAGACTACCAAACAAGCTTGGGATAAGTTAAATATTATCTATTAAGTAACATCTAAAGTCAAAGAATCCAAGCTTTAGACACACAAAGGACATTTTGAGAGCCTTAAATTAAAGGAAGAGGAAAATATTGGGGAATACCTTCAAAGAGTAGATGAGGTTGTCAATTCTATTAGAGGTCTTGGAGGAAAATTAAAAGAAAGACAAGTGGTGAGAAAGGTACTAAGAACATTTCTAGTGAAGTATGACTCGAAAGGGTCAATTCTAGAAGAATGAATGACCTTGATGACATGATAGTAGATGAACTACATCGGATCTTCACTGCATATGAGATGAGGACGAGGCATAATGAACCCTCAAGAAAAGAGGCAACATTTAAAGCCCTATCCAAGAACCAATTAGAGAACCTAGATGAAGAAGAAGCTCTTTTCATCAGTAAAATTGAGAAAGGTACTGGGAAATACAAAGGAAAGCTACCCTTGAAATGTTTTAATTGTGGAAGATTTGGACATTTTGCCAATAAGTGTTATTACCCAAAACAAGAGGAGAGTGATCATGGTGAATCTTGTTGTCATAAGGATAAGACCAGGGGTAAGAAGAAGTTTAAGAAAAAGAAGAAGAACTTCTACTCCAAAGAATATAGTGGTGATGAAAGTGAAGATGCATAAATCCTATTTATAGGAACACCAAATTCAGATGAGGAATCAAAAGTGGACATAGAAGCTGAATACATGGCTTTTTTTGATGAAATTGAAAAATGTAGGAAAAGAAACAAAGTTTTGAAAGAGAAACTGTCAAAGTGCAAGAAGAAACAAATCAAATTATTATGGACCTAAAGGACCAGCTTCAAGAGGCCAAGAAGACCGAAGAGGATCTAGTAGTTCTCCTTAGGAAGAGAATCCAAGATTCTAAAAAACTTGAAAAAGAGATTATTCAACTTAGAAAAGGGATTGATGAAAAATGTATCAAATCAAAGTTTGAGAACAACTCAAGGATATTAGATGATATCTTAAGTAGCCAAATACCATCAAATGATAAAATTGGTCTAGGATATGACAAAGAAAAGGAGCCAGAATATTTCTCTATCACAAACCAAGGTGGAAATGAAAGAAGCTATGATGCACTAAAGAGTCCTGTTAAAAGGGAAGAAAACAAGAAATATGTTTCATCCTTCCATGACAAAGACATAACTAATGAGGTGTCTAAGAGACCAATGACAAATAGATATCAACAGATCTTTTTGGGTCATTGTTACTCTTGTAATAATTTTGGTCATAAAGCCCTGAAATGCAGAACTTATGAAAAGGTTTACGAATATAAGAAGGGTATGTCTAGTAAACGAAAAGGAAGAAATCATAACCGGTTTGGACCTATTCAAAGATATGACATAGAGTGTTACAAATGTAATAATTTTGGACATATGGCTAATGTAATCATTTTGGACATATGGCTAGAGAATGTAAACTAAAGAAGAGTGTTTCAGTAGAAGCTCATAAACAATGGAAGAAGATGGAAGTTGTGAAGCAAGAAGATCAAATATTCCTCAAACATAAAGGGAAATTATATGGATACTATCATTGTTGTCATAAGTTTGGTCATGAAGCTATTGGCTACATAACCAAGGGAAAATATCAAAGTTTGAGAAGGAAACAAGACACTAACATAGAAGATGATAAAGGACAAGTAAGCAGGATACCTCATGGGAATATATGGAAGAAAAAGTCAGATTACGATAACTTAGAAGAAACACAAATTTCAAACATCAGTGAGGTCTCTAAAGATGATGATGAGCATAATAGTGCCATAGATAAAAATGACATCCATTATGAGGAAAAGCAAGATGAACATGAATGTGATGAAGAAGGCTATAGTGATGATTGTGGGATTCTTTTCTAAAGATCTCTCATGATTTAAATAGAACCCAGAGAATAACATTAGGAGGGATCATATACTCATGGGGAGTTAAAGTCAGAAAATTCCAATTGGTATCTAATGTTGAAGTATGCTGAAAAGTCATCTTCATAAAAAATAATAGATGATCAAGGTTAAGATTGGTGTATGGTTGACATAGAGAAAGTGTAAGACATATGAAGTAACATGAGAACAACAAAATGTGTGAGTCATGAAGACCATGATGTCTGCAATCAAATAGAAGATAAAGATGTTATGTTCACTTAGAATTTGAAGTCATGACACATAAAAATTGTTGATCGTGGAAGAAAACTCAAGTCTGATCTGAAAAATAAAAAATTCAATCTATTGAAAAGTGCCAGGATGAGTAAAAATAACAGTGAAGATTGTGAAGGAATAATGGGTATTTAAAAAATATATATTTATCAGTTTAAGAAAGTCCTTTCTAAATTTGTATTTCAAACTTGTAGCAAAGCCTGTTGTTATCTCAAACCAAGGATTACGTGAAGACCTCTTGAGAAGAGAAAGTTACATAATACAATTAAAAAAAGGGAATAGTGTAATGCTAAGTATAAACTCTGTCACAAAATATTGACAAAGGAGAAGAAGTACAGTGCCACAAGGAGTCTATGGATCTATAATTTGAGTTATCATTCAAGAACCTGTTGCAAGAAAGGAAATGTTAAGATAAATGATAATACATTGATTAGTATCAAGTCCAGTTAACAAAGGGGAGATATGATGACATGAGGATTTGTCAGAAAGAAGAAAGACATGAAATCCTCAATAGCATAACAGGTTATCCTTTGTCATTGTTGTCAAAGAAGGAGAATGTTTAGATGTTTCCATCAATGCCAAAGGGGGATATTGTTGAGAATATAGTTGTCATTGATGTCAAAGGAGATCATGAATCACAAAGCAATAACCAAGGATATGATGGCAGGACAAACTCAATGAAAGACAAAGGTAGTGATGACATGACATGGATGATGATAAGGCAGATATGATGACATGGCATGGAATGGATGATGATATGGAAGATATGATGGCATGGCATGGAATAGATGATGATGTGGCATGGAATTTGAAATCATTGTTGCATTATGACATCATTCTGGAGATATATGGCAAATTGGTGAAAATCAGGAAATTGACTAAGTATAGAATAAATAATCAAAACTGGTCTAAGAGGATCTAAGAGAATGCTTGCCATAATTATGGGTTAGAGTAAATGCATGTTGGTGAAACCAACCAATAAATCTTCATTGATAGGGGTTCCCACTCTGTCGATGCCCTACAGCACAATATCCTTGAGCACCGGCCTAGACAGATTTTACCCTGCCCAGCAACATCTGCGAAGCAGACAAGGTCTCACCTGAGGCATTCAAGGGAGAGCTGTCAGAACTGAGTTTTCGACAGTGGGAGAGGAGGATATGGGGATCTGACGGAGGGAGACCATAACTTATGTGATCATCATACAATATCAAAATATTGCAGCATTATTCATGGAACATCATAGCGCATTAAACAGTTACAGAAACATATATTGCATCAACTTAAAAACAACAGATCGCATTGATATAACAAGAAGAGACTGAATCACATCTATGTTATGTCATTGTAACAAAACAGAGTCATAGCATCATAACAGATCTATAACAACATACAAGAATTGAGCCATACTCATCGCATCATATATTAATCTTGTACAAATGTACTGCATTACACAATTCTTCTCCAAAACCGGAGACTGCATACACCAAGAAGAAACCCAGATAAAATCACAGTTAAGACAAATAATTCTCCATAAAACAGATCACACCAGATTTTATCCCATACAATCATGCATACAATCACATACAATCGCTCACAACTACATCACATATGACTCTACTCAATTTCCCCAAAATAGATCTATAAATAGGCTTATGCCTTTACATCAAGGGTCCACTACTAACTAAATTCTAACCACTACTGACATACTGCAACAAAACTTGGTCAAAATATACATAAAATATTCAAAAAGCAGTTATTCTTCCACTTATCGTGCCAATCTGCCCTTGCATGGTACCACGTGAGCTTGTACAGCTGCCACGATGCTGCGCAACTCACCCCAAACCCCTTGCCAACAGGCCCCCAACACAATTTTGTGGCTCACCCTTGAGCCATGTCAAGTCGACAGGGTGTGTGCCAAAGTCTTGTCCTTAAAATATTCAAATTGTTACGTAATTTCATGAACCTGTAGCTGGACTTTACTGGCGACACTCTGACAATTAGTCAAAGTTTGTTGGATAGGGTGCTCCTCACTAGCCGTACTGTCAACTAATTGTTGATTCTCTTGAACAGCCTGGAGCATGGCAATGGCCTTAACAACCAACTGGCCACCGATTTCTTGGAATTCATCAAACTGCTCGCGATGCTTTTGTTGGTGTTCTTGTGCCCGGGAAGCTCGCTGCTGTAGGTACTTAAGCTCCATGGCCCGGGTGACCTGTCCATCAGTGGCATGGCCTTTAGCGATGTCTTCAGGGTTGTCAGTTGGCCTTCTGCCTCTTGCACCTGTGCAGTTAGTTGATCAAGTTTCTCATCTTGAAGAATACTTTGCCAAAACTATGTGGTCGCCTCCATAACAGTTTTAGCCTCTTGCTCCATGGTGCTAAACTAAGTGGCAAAGTCTTTAATCGAGGTCTTGCGCTCTGCAACCTGCTCCGGCGACGTTGTGGGTTGTACTTGGGCCTGGAGCAGCAAGTTATTTTCCTGAAGCTGAACTAGAGTTTGCCATAATCATTTGGCCTTTTCGACTGGGGTGAGCCCTGCAGTGTTGTAAAAAATGTTCTGGCAGGCATCAGAAATAGCCTGCTCAACTTCTCTGTACCGGGCACATAGCTGCGTCTGCTCAACAATCAGGTGGTATTACGACTTCTTGTGGTCGGTAATATCTGCAGCAGCCTTCCGCTGAAACTTGGCTTATGTTACTTTCAACTACTTTATTTCTTGTAACTTCTCTTCTGGCAACTACACGCGGACTTGGTGTAGCTCTGCTTCTTGCTTCAGCTTCTCAGCGGTATTTCGAGACTCGACATAGCCCTCGGCCAAATATTTTTGCCGTGCCACCAAATCCAGTGCAGCGCCATGTTGCAACTCAACCAATGCTATAGCTGGTGAAATTCTTCATTGTCGGCGTCGATCGTAGTCAGGGGAACTTGCAAATTCCTATCTCGGGGTCAGTGCTGATCGATGGGCTATCCTACAACAGAGGTCTTGTTGAAGGCTAGGCTTTCAACATCATTCAAGCATACATTAAGTTCATACACAGCCATCAAAGACAAGTACTTTGGGAAGGGACGTCCAATCCGTCTTTTCATTATCTTTGGTAATTATTTATACATTATGAGGTAGGTTGGAGCGGTTGTACCCGCTCCAACTACCTATTTGTTAATATTTATTTATCTTTTAAACTATAATTACATGATGACATTTAGGAGGTAATTAGCCCCCTCTACAGGTCTTGCCGATGGTTGCTTGGAAACAATATAAAAAATGGACTCTAGTCTATTTCTTACCGCACCAAATTATTCATGGTTGGATTCACAAATCACCATAGTCGCAGCCGTAGATGAATCAGTGATGGCTTTGATAAGCCGCTATAGCTGGTCTTCCATCCCCGATTTGGTACCACTACCCACCTCGTACTCCTGATGCCATTTGGTGCGAGTCTCCTCCTGTATATGTTGTGATGCATCTTTAGGATCCGTCAATGACTCATTGTCGGAGTCATGGGTGCTCAATTTATGTGGGGCAGGGTCCTCTGGGACCTCCAGGGATAGCTCCTTATCTAACTCCTCTTTACTCACTAGGACGCACCAATCCCCTGGCCAATATTTCACAATGGCATCCAAATCTTCCGTGGTGACTTTATAAGGCAATGGTATCCATTGCCGATCAGGGTTTCACTTGGCTTGAATATGAATGGAGTGGGGTCCAATAGCAAACCGAAGGATCTGCTCATACTTGGCCGCGACGTAGGGAGAAACTCTAGGAACAACAATGACGATAGCCTGCAGCGCTTCCCAATAGATCCATAAATGAATAGCACAGTCCATTTAGTGACTGGGCTCTTCGACCCACCATAGGTTCTTATAGCAGGCACCGCGGAAAACCTTAACTACCTCAACCGCCATTGGTTGGTATTCTTCAGGTTCCATCCAAGAAATGAGAGCGATAAGAATCAAAAGCCAACTATAAGAAAAGGGCCGCTCGTTCTGAGCAGCAAGTGCATCTTTGAGCAACTGATTCAACAAAAATAAAGACCAATTCATTTGTACCCCCTCAACACATTTCTGGGCACAGGTGACAACACCCGAATTGCATTGGACTGGTCGATTACCGGGAACAACCTTGCTGGACAGAATTCTTGCACTAATGCGCACGGTCTACAAGTTAATATTTTCAATGTGAAAAGTGCAACCATCCCGTTGTAAACCGAAGCGCTCCTTCAGCTACTTCACAAGTTTCTTATTCGTATCTCTTTCCATGAATATACTGCGTCGGGTCCTCCCTAGCCTTAGGAAAACCGGTAATGATTGCAATCAAGTCGATGGTGACAGGGATCAGTGTATTCAACCAAAGTGTCCCTCCATGGAAACACGCCAATAGTTGCTTGACACATGCATGTGCTTCATTCAAGAGGCCAAAATGGGGCATATTGATGAGCCCCAATAACCCAGACTTGTCTAACCCACTGGCCCATGGTTTCATAATTCACAGAATGGGGCCACTAGGCACCATATGGATGGATTCATATGGCTCGTCTTGGACATCTTTAAGTAAAAGCAGGTCATGATCATCAAACTTGAGCCTGATCAACGCAAGGATGATATCGACTGAGCATGTCATCCCTTTCGACAGTGTTGGCAACTTGGGCGGGTACTTCTGATTCTTTGACATCTGTCGTGGCTTGGCTCCTAGACACGTAGGAGCAACGTATCCCAAAATATCATGCATCGAGACACCCCAGGGTGCCATAGACTCAATAGCTCCTAAGCTCGACGGCCCAATATGTGCAGTGCCTTCTCCGCGCATCTTCACAGATGTGCGAGTTTGCCTCTTCTCTGGTGGCGTAGGACTGGGTCTCTAAGTCTACCTCTTTCGCTTAGGTATGGACGAAAAACCCATTGGCATACTCATGATTTCTTCTTCCACAGCCGTGTGCCGAACGGGGGACTCGTACTCACTCAAAATTTCAATAGTATCAAGGCCGCTTAGCATCCCTTACCCCTCAAAACCTGAAAATACACTCAACAACTCGAACTGCACTTCCTTCAACACTCTACACATAATTCACCTTCGAATTCGGCTCTCGCAACTGAAGAATGCCATCCTACACATCCCGCGTAGTGTTTTATATCCATTTCCAATCCAAATCCATCATTACCAAATCTAACTTCACCATTATTGCCAAATCGGTTATTAATGACACTAAATTCGTCGGTGATCTTATGCTTCTAATGGTCAGATCACCCATTAATACGGGTCGCTTCAACAAGCGCTGCCAGCCAACTGGTTTAACTACCTACATTTATTACTTGATTTGACCACCCCACAGCCCTACAACTATCGCAACTGATCAACTGACTACCGCTAACAATTTTAACCTTGTGCAACCTCTCCCTTGGGGATCACCTTGTGCTGCTAAACTAAAATCTTCATTTTTTTAATTCCTCAATACTTCATGTTGTGCTCATCGCTGACCCTGTTTTGTAGGGCTTCAAGCGACTCCCATTAATGAGCTTCGGCAACATTGCGCCATCTAATTGTTGTAACTGAATTGCACTACCAAATGTAATGGACTAAACAAGATAAGGACCTAACCAGTGCATTTGTAACTTACCTAGAAGCTTGATGAACTTACTGTCGTATAACAGCACCAGTTCTCCTATCACAAACTGTTTATGCTTAATATGGTGATCATGCCATGCCTTCTGTCGATCCTTTGCTACCTATTGCTGGAAGCCTGCGATGAAATGATCTTCTTTAAGCCGACTCAATTGCACAACACGTTCTTCTAATGCCTCTGTATCATCCATGCCCGTTGCTGTGGCAATGCGCAAGTTGGGAACGATATACTCCATAGGCATGACTGCCTCTTGCCCATAAACCAACTTAAATGGTGTGTGCCCTGTTAGCCATTTGCAAGTAGTGCAATAGGCCCATAGAAATGCAGGAATTTTTAAATCCCATTCATCGTGGTTATCGTTACATACCTTGGTCAGCGCTGTCTCCAAAATTTTGTTGAAGGCATCAACAATACAATTTTCCTGCGGATGGTATGGTGTACTCCTCTTATGTTGTATCTGGAGCTCTTCAGTTAGCACTTTGACCGTTTGGTTGACAAAATGAATACCCTGGTCACTCATCAGGATTCTAGGACACCCAAATCGCATCACAATGTTCTAAAAAATAAACCATGTTGCTGTCGCAGCGGTATAATCAATGACTGGTGGAGCTTCTGCCCACTAAGTCAAGTAGTTAGTTGCAGTAATAATATAGCGGGAGCCAATGCACTTACCTGGCAGATTGATAGGACCCAGAAAGTCTACAACCCATTTATCAAACAGTTGTAGAGTCATCTGCGGCACTAGTGACATCTCATCCCTCCACGATGGTTTACCAACCCGTTGGCAGACATCACAGCTCCTTGCATAGTCTGCGGCATCATTATGCAACGTGGGACACCATAGCCCATCACGTAACACTTTTTGTGTAGTAGCGTGGCCTCCATAGTGACCTCCTGTGATTCCTGCATGTGATTCTTCTAGAATGGGACCCTGCTCATGTGGTAACACACACCGTCACAATATTTCATCTAGTCGAAGTTTATATAGCTGTCCCACAATTAGTTGAAAATCAGAGGCTTTTATGACCAAATGCTTCTTTGGCTAATCGACATGTCTGCTGGGGTGACACCAGTAGACAAAAACTGAATAATTGGTGCATAGTGATCATCTGCGACATCAAATGGGAACAATTGCACATCTGGAAAGACATCATCAATATTGGTTGGTTGTTCACCATTCACAACATTGACAGATGATCTGGGCCAGCATTCAACCGTCCCAGCTTTACCACTATTTCAAAATCAAACTCTTGGAACAAAAGCAACCACCTACAGATTCTCCCTCCCAACACATGCTTATTGACTAGGTATTGCAAAGCAGAATGATCAATGAACATCTTGAAATGTCCTCCCAACAAATAGTGCTTGAACTTTTGCAGAGCATAAACCATCGTCAGGCCTTCCCTTTCGGTCGTGGTATAATTTCGTTCAGCAAATGATAGATTTCTACTGGCATATGCTATTGGATGATCCAAGTCACCTTTGCCTGGCTGTGAAAGAACAATCCCCAGTGCAGTAGAAGAATCATCAACGTGCACATGGAATTATTTGTTCCAATCAGGAAAAACCAGTATTGGTGCAGAGGCCATGTTGGCCTTCAGGGTGTCGAAGCTTCCTTGACATTCCAGAGTCCATTCAAACACGGCGTGTTTCTTTAACAACTTTTCCATGGGAGCGGTAATCACACTGTATCCTCTGATAAACTTGCGATAGTAGCCCGGATGTCCTAGTGTTACCCAGAGCATCTTTACATTCGTCGGCAGTGGTAAACTGAGGATCAGCGCAATCTTCACCAAATCTAGAAACAAACCTTCTTTGCATATGATGTTCCCAAGTAGCATGCCAAAGGGTGCATATAAAATACATTTTCTTGAATTCAATGCAATTTGATGTTGTCTACACCGTTCCAGCATCAATCGCAGATTGTCCAGATGGTATTTAACCATGCCATAGACGGTCCAGTCATCCATATATACCTGCAGGAATTTTTGAATAAAATATTTAAATACATCGACAACTACGCAGGATAATATAGCGGGTGCATTCTTCAGCCCAAATGGCATGACGGTGTATTAGAAATAGCCCCACTCGATGAAGAATGTAGTCTTATGGTGATCCTCCTTCACAATCCGGATCTGGTGTTATCCCAAAAAGCCATCTGTGAAGGAATATACCTCTTGACCACCTACACCTTCCAAGACTTCATCTGTGAAAGGGGTCAGGAACAGATCATGTACACATGCATCATTCAACTTTCTTAGATTGACAGAAATGCAGATTTCACTAGTCTTCTTATCTTGGACCACCATCGGGCTTATCTACTCTGATTCTTCTACAGGTTCGGTGATCCCAGCATCGAGCATCCTATCGATATCAGCTTTCACACGATCCTTGTATCGTGGGTTCAGTTTATACGGCCTCTGGCATACTGGATTTGCATCTGGCTTGAGTGGAATCTTCATTTCCCCCAAGTCGCCGAGTATCCCCTTCATCTCTGAAAATCACATTGGGAAAAGGTCCTGGAATTAATGCAGTAGATCTGTAATTTTGGCCATCGTCTCTTCGCCCCAATAGTCTTCGACATTAGAAAATTTAGGATTCTCTGTTGTCCTAATGTCAACTTTCTGAATCCTCAACAGCTGATTCATCAAGTCCATGGTATGTTGAGAGTTGCGACACCACGACTTCCTTCAGACTCTGGAATATTAACATTCCACATCTTGTCATCATCTTCAGGTTCCCCAGACAAGTTGTAGCACGTCATCATGGATTGGATGGAGCAATTTGCATGAGGATCAATGGGGTATGCAAAAGGGATGACTTTTAGTACTAAATCACGGATAATGTGTAAAGCATTACATATCTCGGGGTTGGCGTCTTGGAAGCTAAACGTTTGCACAAAGAAAACTGACAACTCCTTCCAAGTGGTAATGGTTCTATGCAATTCTACTGCCACATACCAGGATCTTGGAATCTCTTCTAGAGTATGAACAAAAGCATGAACCCACTCATCTCTGGGCCACGATGTCCATAACGTTTGACACTCGATCAAATGACTGGCAGTGTCATTTCATCCATCATATCTCCCAGCATGATAGACCTCTATGTTTCCAAAGCGGACTATCATCAACCTGCAACACTTCTCCCAATCATGGATCGTCTGTTTGTGTGTCTCCCACCATTGAGTCGGAGTAGCCTTTAGTGCTACATCAAGAGCCAGTATCCTTTGCAGTTCAAACACTTTTTCTTCAAATTATTGAAAGAACTCAGATAGTCCCGATAGTCCTTCATAAATGGGAAACTCAACTGTCTTAGTCGTAACATGTCGGAGAGAATGTGTAACCAACCTTCACTTTCTGAATGATACCTCATGCAACCGATTCTGCCAATTTTCTAGAGCATCATTAGAGTCGGAGGATGCAGAAATTGCACTGCACCATCCAAGTTTGCCATCGACAGTAGGATGGATATAGTCCTCGGAGATGTTATAAGCATGATCCCTACTTCTCTTGACTTCATCCTATACTGGTTCGATATATCGCCGTCCTTCCTGAGGGTCCATAGGAGCAATGACCCTAACGTCCTAATTTTCAAATGTCATAACATGTTTTTTGAAGTTGATAACTGCCATGCTATCATTAGCCCATCCAATTCTTAGAAGCGCATGATAGGAAGCACCATCTCCTACAACTTCTATCACGTCAAAGTCAGCACGTGTTTTCATACCTTCAATATCGACAAAAAAGTTTGAAACACGACCAATGGGCTGAACCTTCGCCTGGTTTGCTAAACGTAGCTGTACCAATGACCATCCCAATGTTGGTTTTCCCATTAATTGCTAGGTTTGCTTTGTCAGGATGTTTACATCTGATCCAAGGTCCAAAATGACCAAGTCAACCTCATAATATCCAATCTGGACATTCATCCTCATCTCCTTGCTAGTCTTCCTTTTTTGTAAGGAATTCACAGCAGAATCCTTGACTGTCTTATCCAGGAGGTGCAATAATGTCTCAAGATCGACAAGGGCATCCGAGTCCCTCACCAAGGATAGATAACTCTCAAAGAACTTGCTTAGGTTACCATGCTTCCGTGATGGTCTTACCTCTACAGATGGATTGAAACCAAATGGCATATCAACAATTGGTAACTTACCCAGATTTCTCCCGATTTCATTCTTTAGATCAAAGAAGGTATCTTTCTCTGTCACAATATCAAATGTGACCTTCTTCTTA
This sequence comes from Pseudotsuga menziesii, assembly GCA_001517045.1. Classification (NCBI taxonomy): domain Eukaryota; kingdom Viridiplantae; phylum Streptophyta; class Pinopsida; order Pinales; family Pinaceae; genus Pseudotsuga; species Pseudotsuga menziesii. The sequence continues at coordinate 223,529 of LPNX010005239.1, read as the reverse complement.
CCAGCGAGCCGAACTTGTAGCCGTGGTCCATCATCTCCAATTGTCGCACCATTGCAAGTGACAATCCCAACGTCGACATCCTTCATCCTTGGTTCGGCCTAAATAGTGGCAACCGTCGATCCCTGGTTCAAAGGCGGGTTCTAATTCAATGGTTGATTCATCGGTTGGTTTTGTGTTTGAGGCGACTTCTGAGTTTGAGTCTACGGTGGGACCTAGTTCTGCATTATTAGCTGGTTCTGTACTTGGAATGGAGGTGGATTTTGATTCTGTGCATTCTATAACTGAGGAATTTGTCCTGCCTGCCATTTTGCAATCAATTGAGGGGAACTTTCAACATTATGATCACTAGATGCATAGTATGTGCACTGCGTATGAGGGTAATCCCTCTGGTAAGTCCCAAATACCCCATAGGTGTAGCAATGGACTGATTCGCGACCTCGTCCTCCCCTACAGCCAAATCCTCCTCCTCGACCTCTGAACCCTCCACGGAATCCTCCTCGGACTCCTCCTTGTTGAAACTTTAGTTGGGGCATTTGTTGTTGTGGTGGCTTAGGTTGCTGCTGGTCATATTGTGTGGCATGAACATATTGTGGTTGATTATATTGGAGTCGCGGTGCTTGGTTATACTGTGGTTGTACCACCATTTGTGGCTGTGGTGAGAACTGCGGCTGCGCCATGAACTGTTGCTGTGGTTGCGCAATGACAAACTGTAATGGAGGTGGTGGTGTATACAATAACTATGCTGTTGTTTGTACTACTTGTGGCTGTGCTTGTGCTGTCCGAGGGTCCTCTCCTTTCACAAAGTATGAATCATACGTCCTTTCCTGGAGCAAATCATAAGTGCAGTAGTTTTTGTCGTCATGTCCAACTGACCAATAAAATGTATAATACAAAATTTCTGCTTTGGTAACCATCTTCTACATGTAATCACAGTTTTCATGTCGATTCCCATAGACCTGGCATATGTGGCACCATGGTGCACCAGCACCACTCAATGGATTAGGGGCTCCTGACCACAAATAGTTCTGAAATGTCAGGTAGGTATCCTTGGTATGTCCACTTGCATGACAACGGGTGCACCAAATATCATCGCGATCTTCCTTGGCCTTTTTGATGTCTTGTAATTGTAGCGTCAAATTGGCCAATTGTTCCTGAATTTGATTCATTCCAACAGCGGTTTCCCCTACTGGTGATGCCTCCAATTTCATCGCGGTCTCCAGAGCCTTGCTCTGCATCGCAATCTTTTGCTGCATTAATGGTTGTCAGATATGCGGGACAAGCACTGCGATAAACCATTCTTTATGATGAACATCGCTCATCTGAAAATTGACTCAAGCCATCAATGTCTTAAATCGCTGATCAAAATCCCAAATCGTTTCATTGGGGAATTGTTTGATCTCTTTTAATTTAGTAATGTACTGAGCTTTGAACTTCGACTTCTTAAATTCCTCAAATATCCCTATTCTGATCTCGTCCAATGTTTTTGCAGTACCTCCCTAAGGTACCCTTGTGAATCTCATAAACCATTCCAATGCGCGGCCCCTTAGAATAGTTTCTTGCTAACTTTTCTTGACATCATCATCGATAGTTTTTCAAGCAGTACATATCGCTTCACATAAGAGCCAATACTTCTCTGGATTGTCGGTGCCATTTCCATTGAATATCGGCAACTTCATTTCATCTCCTGCCATTCTGGACCTTCTTTCTCATGCTGGTGCCTTATTACTAGACTATTGCTGACACGTCGGGCAAGTTGACATAGAATGCACGTTCCTTCCTTGTGGTGGAGTAGTGCACAGAGGAGTAGACGCATTACTGCTGGGGTTTGATCCTGTCGTTCTTCTAGGAGTATCCTGGGCCTCGTCGTCACAAAAGGGTCACTTTGTCCCGTGTGCTTGTTCTTCATGGTATAGCACTTTGACCTCAGCAGGAACTTCTCCCGTCCTTTGCCTCTTTTCTCGAAACCTTGCTCCTCCCCTCGTACAACCACTTGTTTCTTTGGCGACCTTTACATTATGACTAGAAATCATGCCCATCTACCCCTTACTTCCTTATGCATTTCCCCCCTTTCTATCGCAATGCCTACATCCCTCACACACTAGATTCCACTACTCTTGGTCCATATTTAGGATACCCTTTTCATAGACTAGTTGCTTAATCGACAGTTGTAGCGACAATAAGAATATTCCTCGAGGTCCACTGAAAAAATACTTTTCTCCTTCACTAAAAGATTTATTAGTATCAACAACAAACTTAGTGATGTATCCTTCTAATATACTATCCAACCATACCTCAACTTCCTGCGATGCTGTGTTGCTGGTTTCTTGCAGCCCCTGGATCAATTCTGGGGTCTAGGATGTCGGCTCTCCTCCTTGAAAGTTTGTCTTCTGCTTAGCGAACTTTGCCAACCATTCATGCAAGAGCACAAGGAATTCACAAAAGAACCATTCATGAGGACCGTTGTGGATATATCTATCCAACCAGTGGCCCATTGATAGCTTAGGATTCTGGTTTTCAGCTTCAGAAAACTCCCGCATCTTCAGATCAAACCATCCCTTAGTCTTTGATCGAGTCGAATGCCAGAACATATCCCCCTCCTATTTGCAACTCGGTCCCAACAACAGAACCATTTGCTGGTGAAACCCACCAACAAAGCTTCGTCGACAGGGGTTCCCACTTTGTTGATGCCCTGTAGCGTAATCTCCTTGAGCATCGGCCCAGACAGGTTTTACCTTGCCCAGCAACGTCTGCGAAGCAGACGAGGTCTCACCTGAGGCGTTCAAGGGAAAGCTGTCAGAATCGAGTTTCCCATAGTGGGAGAGGAGGATATGGGGATCCAGTGGAGGGAGACTATAACTTATGCAATCATCATACAATATAGAAATATCACAGCATTATTCATAGCACATCAAACAGTTACAGAAACATAGATTACATCAACTTAAAAACAATAGATCACCTTGATATAGCAGGAAGAGACTTAATCACATCTATATTATGTCATTGTAACAAAACAAAGTCGCTGCATCATAACAGATCTAAAACAACAGACAAGAATTGAGCCATACTCATCGCATCATATATTAATCTTGTGCAAATGTACCGCATTACACAATTCTTCTCCAAAACCAGAGACTGCATACACCAGGAAGAAACCTGGATAAAATCACATTTAAGACAGAAAATTCTCCATAAAACAGATCGCACTAGATCTTATCCCATAAAATCATGCATATAATCACATACAATCACTCACAACTACATCACATACGACTCTACTGAATTGCCCCAAAATAGATCTATAAATACGCTTATGCCTTTACATCAAGGGTCCACTACTAATTGACTTCTAACCACTATTGACCTATTACAACAAAACTTGGTCAAAATATACATAAAATATTCAAAAAGCGGTTATTCTTCCGCTTATCACGCCAATATGCCCTTGCACGATACTGCGTGAGCTTGTGCAGCTGCCGCAATGCTACACAACTCACTCGCCCCAAACCCCTTGCCAATAATGCCTACATCACATAGGGGTCTTGTATACTGGTGTTTTGTTTACCTAACCATGTTTTCAGATTGTCTTAGAAGAATATGAAGGAAAAGTTATGGACCTGAAAAAATAGTGTTTTAGGCAGATTGGACCAAATTAAGAAAATTGATTAAGTCTTAGAAAAGGAGACTGAGAAGCCATTTTGAAATGCCTTCTATACGTTGTGTGTTAGTCAGTAATATTTAAAGGTGATATGGTCTTGTTCACAATTGAAATTATTTATAGCCTCACTCTTGGTTTTGCTTATGATGATCAGATAAGAAAAATATTAGTCTGACAAAATGAAGAAAATGTACTTTAGGTACTAAAGATAGAAATTTGACTAAGTGTCAAATTCACAGGGTTGAAAGAGGAATTCGGAGTCCACCGTTGATCGGGGTGGATCAAGATATAATGGTCTTAAATTATTTCGCTGATTCAACTAGAAGGGGAGTTAATAGTAGAGGCTTGAATCAGAATTCAACAGTTAGGATTTAATCCGCGAGGAAATTTATGGTGGTGAATGATTTCCGCACAAGAAAAGTGAAGATCCACAAATCTGCATTTGATCGTAGATCAACGGTTAGGATTTAATCCATGAGGAAATATACTGGGGTTAATGATTTTCACACAAGAAAAGTGAAGGTCCATAATCCACATTAGATCATAGATCAACGGTCAGGATTGAACCTGCAAAAGAAATCAATGCTTCAGAAGGAAAGCATAAGGTGAAAAGCGGAAGATGAAAAATCAAGGTCTAGAATAATATGGGTTTTCGTAACCCAAAGTCCGAAAGGCAAAAATCAAAAGGCAGAGAATTATGAAAAGAATTTGGGAAATGTCACAGTTTCACATTTCTCAAATCACGATCCGCAAGATCGACAGTGAGGAAGACATCCGTAAAAGATTGATGACGTGAAAAAATTAGTGAGAAAAGTGAAAGGTGGAGAATTACGAAAGCAACGTTTGAGTTTTTGAGACCCCCCATTCCAGAACTTGTGATCTGGAAGATCGGCGGTCAAGAAGAAATCGTAAAAGATTGACTATATAGAAAGTTTGGTGCAGGAAGATTGGTTCATAAAGTGAAAATCGTGAAATGATAATTGGAAAAAATCACATATCCGATATCCACTTTCCACCTCAGATCGATGGTCACGAAAAAGATTGAAGGAGATCAACGGTGCAGAACGGTTGAGGTAGAAAGCTAAGTGCGGAAATACATTTTGAGGAATGTCATATTTAGGCAATCCGCATATCAGATCCTATCTTATATCTACGGTCAGGAAGAAGCCTGATATAAAATCAACGGCTCAGGATGGTTGCATAAATGGAGAATGTGGAAGGTCATGACTGGAGGATTAAACCGTAAATCGATTAACAGGGAAATGTTTTAGTTGTTTTAAAGAATTAGGATGGAGGTAGATGACTTGACATCACAGTGTTAGAATGAGGATTGGAGTTTGCATGAAGAGGCACGATCGAAGAATGAAATGGTGCAATGGGGAAGAAATACGTCTACAGGAAACATGAAGGTATTTATACACAGAGAAATGAGTGAGAGAAGTTGTCTTGATGGTCCAAATTAGAGAAGAAGAAGAAGAGACCAGTGAGTGTGATAGAGATTACAGGGGGTTGTAGCCTCCTTCCAGTAGAAGCTAGTAAATAGGGTGTAGTAGAATCCTATTAGTTGTAGCTCACTAAATAGGGGGTTGTTTCCTCCTTCCAGTAGTTGCTAGTAAATAGGGTGTGATACCATCCTTGTCTGTAGGAGTAGGCAAAAACTATTTGTAACTAACAATTTTGCAGTAATAGGAAGTATTGGTGGTTTACCCAATTGGGCTTCCATGATAAATTTGTGTTCTGTGTGTTCTTATTGATTATGCGTTTTAATAAGTAAATTATAAAAGCAGTTTTAAATTGTGAAAAGTTACAATACTTATTCAATCCAATCAGATCTGAAATATTCCAAGTTTTGAAAATTAGGGTTTCTCTGACAAACCCTAGATCAGCCAGCTCCGGAACCAGGACGGACACCTCAAATCGGTAAGACGGACGAAACCCTAGATCTTTTGCTATTTTCATTTGAGGTTCTCATTTCAAAGTGATATATCACATCAGCTTGATGATAATCTTGATGAAGTTGATAACTTCCAAGCATGGAAGTATATGATCTCTCTAAAGAAAATGAATTGGACACCTACATAAGTAGAGAGGTTCCAGTTCCAGAGGGAGATGAGGCTCAAAGCCTTACATAAGAAGAGCTTGGTCAAGGCCAAGAAGAACATTGTTGATTCAATCATGGATCAACTTGTACCACAAGTGTCTGCCCTAAAGACATCGAAGATGTTTGATTCCTTGACCAAGCTATTTGAAGGGAAGAACATAAATCAGAATATGACCTTAAGAAACCAGTTGAAGAATGTGAAGATCCAGAATGCAGAGACCATACAGTCATACTTTACGAGGGTCTCTCAAATCAAGGAACAAATTGTAGCAGTAGAAGAAGAAGTGGAGAATGAAGAAGTGTTACCTTGAATGGCCTCTCAGGATCATGGGATTCATTCATGCGAGGAATGTGTGCCAGAAGGAAGTGATTACTTTCAGCAGACTCTGGGAAGAAGAAGAAGCTCAACTCATAATAAGAGAAAAGAAGATGGGAGCAACTGAAGATCAAGCTCTCACCATTCAAAGAAGATCCCTCAAGCAATGAGGAATATGAAGAACTCAACTCTTGAAGAACTTCTTATCCATCTTAGCATTTGGATAAGAAACGATGCTATTATGAATGAAGAAGACGATGAAGCTGAAGGCTCAAGAAGGAGTCTACCCACGAAACAAATAAAGATAAGTATTCAATTGTCATTTCATGATATTGTTTTGTTATGCATTTTTTTATATTCAGTTGATGTATTATGCATGATAGAATGTTTGCATTAATGACAGTATACCACTAATAAGCATGACATGGGTAAGTAGCTCATGGTGCTATACAACTATCCATTGCTACTTATCTAGAATGAAACCTCTTTGCTTGCATATTGGATTAGTGCACAATCTCAATGTTGTCCTGGTGGAGATGCAAGACATCTAGAAAAGTTTCCGTGAGATATGGATGAATGTTGTATTAGCTAAAATAGTTGCATGATCATATATTTATACATAAGAATTTGCCATTATGAAATGTTTCTAACCATACAACTAATGCATTTGACTTGTAGAGATCACATACATAATCGCCTACAAGAGAAGAAAGGGAAGACCGGTTCAAGAAGAATGATGTCTAGGATGCAGTATCGATACGTGAAGGGAAGTTCGTAGTTCCATAATGTAGTAGATGGAAACATCGTGGGATACAAGGTAAGATTCATAGCACGAGGCTTCTCATGAAAAAGGCATAAAATACGAAGAGACATTTGCAGCCACTGGAAGTGAAGTCACATGACAGACATAATCATGTGTGCAAATGAAAGAAGGCCTTGTACAAGCTCAGAAGACACCCATGGGATAACACATACATGAGGAGATTGATGAAGATCTGAACCTTTGCTACAAGGTTGATAAAGGATGAAAAGCTCACATATGGGTGAGAGAAGAACGCTTTCAAAGATAGAGGATCTTGGTATCCAGTGATCCTAGATGGATACATAGAATATTAGTAGCATAGGAAGCTACTTGTCACTCCGGTACAGAATGTTTCAGTGCATAGAGTATGGAAGACAGAGGGAATATGATGCTCCGCTTCAGAGGGAGTGACTGCAAAAGATCCTAAGGTTCAGCATGGTACGACATGATGGATAGATTACTGATGAGTCTAGTCTTTACTAAGAGTAAAGTGGATTCCAACCTTTGCTTCAAGGTTGAAGGCAGAAGACCAGTGATGTTCCTATTATGTGTCGATGCACTATTTTTCTAGGCATGGAGGTGTGGTAGAATGGGGATGGAATCTTCCTTGGACAAGGGAAGTATGCAGTAGAGATCTTGAAGAGGTTCAGGATGATGGACTGCAAGGCCATGACCACACCTATGGCATCGAACCTGAAGCTATTGAGTGATGCTTCATCAGAAGTGGTTGATGCTATGATGTATCATCAGATGAATGGGACCTTGATGTACTTGACGAACATGAGACTAGATATTTGCTTTGCTGTGAACACCTTGAGCTAGTTCCTGACAGATCCGAGACATGTTCACTTGATTGCTGCAAAGCATATTCGGAGGTACCTAAAGGGTACAGTTGATTATGGGCTCAAGTATGAGGCAAATCAGAAGATTAACCTGGAGGGTTATGTTGATTCAGATTGGGCATGTAGTGTCATCGATAGGAAGAGCACTTCAAGGTGTTGCTTTAGTATGGGATCAATTGTGATCTCTTGGTTTAGCAGGAAGCAATCCTATGTGGCACTGAGTACAACTAAAGCAGAGTATGTTGCATCCTGTTCAGCTAGTTGTGAGGTAGTATGGCTGAGGAAGCTACTGTCAGATTTATTTGACCTCTAGTTAGATGCTACTTGTATATATTGCGACAAATAGAGCTGTGTGAAGTTATCAGAGAACCTGATGTTCCATGGCAAGCCGAAGCATATTGATATCAAGTATCACTATATCAGGGATATGGTGTAGAGAGGAGCAGTGAAGCTCCGGTATGTTGAGATGGACGAACATATAGCTGATGTGTTGACAAAGCCATTATTCAGAGTGAAGTTTGAGTACTTCAGGGAGAATCTTGGTGTTCTCCAGATCGAGGTACCTTCCAAGGGGAAGTGATGAGTCTGTGAGCCATTCTGACATGGTGAGAGGATTGGTTCCTTCCATGGTCAGATGTAAGGGCTGAGCCATTTTGTTATGGTGAGAGGATTGGTTCCTTCCATGTCAGATATGAGTGCTGAGCCATTCTAATGTGACTATAGGATTGGTTCCTACATGATCAAATATAAGCACTGAATTCCATTCTTGGAATGGAGGCACCTAGTCAGTTACCAGGAATACTCAGTCTGGGGCTGAGGGCCATTCTGATGTGATTGAGGGATGTGTTCCCACTTGATCATATATAAGTGCAAGGCCATTCTGATGTGATTGAGGGATGGGTTCCCACTTGATCAAATATAAGGGCTGATTCCATTCTCTAGGAGAATGGAGGCACTTGGTTAGTTACTAGGAACCCTCAATGTGGGGTTGAGAGCCTTTCTAGCAAGGTTGCAGGATGTGTTACCGCATGGCTGGATGTAAGTGCATAGCCTTTCTAGCAAGGTTGTAGGATGTGTTCCTGCATGGCTAGATGTAAGTGTAGATCCCTTCTAGAATGGTTGTAGGATGTGTTCCCACATGGCTAGATGTAAGTGTAGAGCCCTTCTAGCATGGTTGTAGGATGTGTTCCCGCATGGCTAGATGTAAGTGCAGAGCCTTTATAGCATGGTTGCAGGATGTTTTCCCACATGGATAGATATAAGTGCTGAGCCTTTCCAATAGGGTTGTGGGATGTGTTCCCGCATGATCGGATGTGAGTGCTCGGCCTTTCTGACAGGGTTGTGGGATGTGTTCCCACATGGTCAAATGTGAGTGCTGGGCGTGCCTTTTTGATAGGGTTATGGGATGTGTTCCTGCATGGTCAGATGTGAGTGCTGGGTGTGCCTTTTTGACATGGTGTTGGATGTGTTCCTCTCATGGTCAGATGTAAGTGTTGGGTGAGCCATTCTAACTTAGGGTCAGATATAAGCGCTGAAGAAGACCTACATGGAGGCGAGGCCTAAAACTAGCATGAAAAAGGGATGGCTTTGTAGAACTTCCTGTGATGAGAAGAATCATGAGATAGCACCCGTGATGATGATCCTACAGTGATGATCCAGATCGAGTGATGATGATCCAGATTGAGTGATGATCCAGAACCAGTGATGATGATCTAGATCGAGTGATGATCTAGATCCAGTGATGATGATCCAGATCAAGTGATGATCCAGATCCAGTGATGATGATCCATATCGAGTGATGATCTAGATCCAGTGATGATGATCCAGATTGAGTGATGATCCAGATCCAGATGAATATGACTTGAAGATGAAGATGATGAGAACTCAATGATGATCCAGATGATATAGAGAAGAAGACTTGTGCTGATAAATTGTGTCGAGAGAATACCTTCCTAGTTAAGAGGGAGTGTTGATGTAATTGTAACTTTGGAATGTATTCACTTGTATTTCTTATGTATTGTACCCCGATGTTTATTCCAGGAAGTGTTTGTAATGTAATTGAGTCATGTCATGCCCCGATGTTCCAATCAGGAGTTTCTATAATGTAAACAAGTCATGTCAAGTCATTGCGGGTAACCCTCCTATTGGTCAAGGGTTAAAGTCCCCGTAGTTGTGGGGCCCTAGGGTTATTAGACTATCCTAGAGAAGTCGACCCTAGGTGAGTCATTGTAAGTCGGGGAAATAGTCCCCACCATTGTGTTAAGGATAACTCTCCTTGTTGGTCGGAGGAGGCAAAGTCCCCACAAGTTGTGGGGCACTAGGGTTATTAGACACTCCTAGAGATGTCGGCTCTAGTAAGTAATTGTTAAGTGAGGCAGACATGTTGGAGTGGGATTCAAGTGAACGAAATAATATAAATAGAGAGTGAGCCTCTCTATTTATCACACACAAACTCACTCACTGGGGTGCATGCATGAGAGAGAAGACACCGAGATCAGAGAGAGAGAATACTGCTGTCGGGAGATCATCTTTATGTTTTTAGGTTTTACTTTTGGTGCCGATTCTATCTCTGAGGAAGTTATGGGGTTTTCTCATTTATGGTTTCCTCGAGGAAAATTCTTTGTGTCTCTTGTCTCTTGTGTTTTATTGTTGTGCATGTTATTCTCTCAGTTAAAGATCCTAAGATCATAATGCTAGTTTGAATGATAAAAATCTAACAACTAGTTGTGATTTGTTTCTAGTTACTTGTCCATATTCATTAAGCTTGCTTCTAAAAACCACTTTTTACCAATTAGATTTTTATCCTTTGGTCTTGGCACCAATTCCCATGTTTCATTCTTCTTTATTTGATCTAGTTTTTCTTCCATAGCCTTGATCCAATGTTCATGATTTCTGGCTTCTTCAAACCTGCTTGGTTCAACTGTGGATAGCAATGACAAGTTACCTTGTTCTAACATCTGATCTTTTCTTCTACTTATGATTTCTATTCCAACACTCTTTTTCCTAATGATTAGTTTTGGGGGATGATTATTCTGAATGTGATGATTTGGTGTCTTGAAAGGTGTTTGAATATTTTGGTGAGTCCTGTAGGGAGTCTGAAGATTTTGTTGGTTTCTTTCTTCTTGTTCTTCATGTGACTGCTCTTCTTCTTCCTCCTATATTGCTTCAAACTTTGGTTCTTCAATTTCAAGTTTGTCAATTATGTTTGAATCTTTGCTTTCCTTCTCTATATTTGGCAGGTTTTTTCATCAAATTTCACATTGATTATTTCCACTATCTTGTTGAGTATTAGATTATAACACGTATCCTTTACTTTTTCAAGAGTACCCAACAAATATGCCTTCATTTACTCGAGAGTCAAATTTTCCAATTTTCTTATCATCCCTTTTTACATAGCATTTGCTTCCAAATGCCCTGAAATGTTTGACATTGGTTGGTCTTCTTTTCCATAGTCCATATGGTGTTTGATCACTATTACTTCTAAGAAGTGCTTTGTTCAGTATGTGAACAAATGTATGTACTTATTTTACCCAAAAGACTTCATCTATCTTGGATTCATTCATGATCATTCTTTCCATTTCTTGCATAGTCTCATTTTTCCTTTCAACAATTCTATTTGCTGAGGAGTTCCATATGTTGAAAATTCTCTTTTTATTTCACGTTCTTAAAAAAAAAACTCCCATAATTCATTTGGGTGAAATCACCGCCATTGTTTGATCTTAAGGTCTTGATTTTCAAATCAGTTTCATTTCAACCATTTCCTTGAATATCTTGAAACACTCAAATGCATCTGATTTCTTGTTGAGAAAACATGCCCCATGTCATTCTTGTATAGTCGTCAATGAGCAACATGAAGTATTGCTCACCATTCAGTCCTTTTTTCCTTTTTGTCCCACATAGATCAGTATGAACGATTTGCAATGGATTTTTAGTGGAATATTCCTTTGCCTTGAATTCAACCTTTGTTTGTATCCCATGCTGACAATGATTTCACAAAGTGTTAGTTGGTTTTGTGATTTGTGGAATTTATTTTTTAACCCTCTTCTTGACAAGATTGTCAAAGTTTATATGACTCAATCTCTTGTTCCAAATCCAGCTTTGATCTTCCTTACCCAAACAACAATTTTCCTTTCCAATTTCATTCAAGATGTATATGTTGTTTGGAGTTTTGGTTGCTGTTGCCACAGTCTACTTGATCCTTTTCTCCTGATTTCACATTATTCCGAATTGAATAGGAGTGTGTATCCCTGATCACACATTTGACTGACACTCAACATATAATGCTTCATGTTTTCAAGAAGTAGAACATTTTTCTGTCAAAGCATATTTATTTCCAGACTAACTATTTCTTTTCCCACAATTTTGGCTGATTTGTTATTGCTGAATTTTACAGATCCCTCCTTTTCTTTCCTTAATGACACAAATTTATTTTTTTCACTTTCCATATGCTTTGAACATCCACTATCAACACACCATTGACTTATACTACTATGATATTGTAATGAAAGTCCACATTCATCAATATGTAAGTATTTTTGCTTATTTACCCAAGTTCTCTTTTGTTCTTGAAACTGCCTAGTTTCCTTTAACGACACTGTCATTCCACTTCTACAATTTTTGGCTATGTGTCCAAAGTTGTTACATTTGTAGAATTCAATTTCATAATTGAGAGACCCAAATTTTTATAACTTCTATCAAATTCCTTATGTGGCTTCCCATGATGATTCCTGAAGTTTTCATAGCCATTTCTATTCTAGGTGTTTCTACCCCTAAGAGGGATCTAAAATTTATAGCCTTATGCCCAAAATTATTGCAAGAATAACATTAGCTAAAGAAAATATTTTGGTATTTGGATGTAGAATGTCTTCTAGTTGGTGCAGATCTTTTGAAGTTAGAATCTTGAAACTTTGTTATTGCTGGTGGTTGCTTCCATGCATGATGTTCTTCAAGACTCTTGTTTGTCACTTCTTTTCAAGGCTCAGAATCTTGTACATCATCTACATAACTCCTTTGTATTAATTTACCTTTAGTCATCATACAACTTGAACCCTCATCATCTTGTTTTTATCCAAGACCAGATTTATCATAGAATGAACTTTGGCTACTGATGATTTCATCCAATATTTGGTGCTATTAACAAAGTTTTGATGGATGTCATTCTTTAGATAGACTATTTCTTCATCCAACTCTTCCCGTATCTTCTCTTTTTCTTCTAGTCTTCTTCTAAGTGTTTCTTCAATAACATTCGCTTCTTCCAACTGCATTTTAAGACCTATAAATATCTTCTTTTTCTCTTCAGGTTTGTTTCCAGATCTTTCCTTCAATTCATCCAACTCCTTTTTGATTAGCTTGTTTTTATTCCTTTCCTTCTTTAGTCCACTTAAGACACTGATTAATTCTGCCTCAAGATATGCTTCTCGATCCACATAGTCTTCCTACTCATCATAAGAATTTTCTTCTAAAGCCATGAATAACACTTTTCATGAGTCGTCATCATTATCATCCTTTTCATCGGATGATGAACTATCCTCCTTAGAATAGAGACTCTTCCTTGTTGGTGAAAATATATGCTAACTAATTCCAACTTAAATTGTCAACACGTGGAGGTAGCTTGTGAGATGCAAACATTGTATGTGTAGGGTCGAAGGTTAACCTAATGTAACTTATCCTTTCCTAATGCTAATGAACACAATTAAATGCAAAACTAAACTATGAGCTATGCATATAAATTCTTTATTCCTATATTAAATTACAAAGTGTGTGCTAACTATAAAATAATTTGTGATTGAGAGAAATAGTGAAAAATAACATACACAAATGTAGTCGCTATCTATGTATGAAGAAAGGAGCGGAACGATGAGCTCCAAGAAGTGAGGTAGGAGGTCCAACAGAGTTTTTCGTAGGCCATTTCAGCTTGGTATATTTCTATGGTAATGGGGGGGGGATCCCTTGAAATGTCGCCTTCCTGACCAAGGTAATTTGACTATTGGGGAAATTCCGATACCAATAATTCAAGGTGAATTCCCTGTTTCTACTAGTATGGATCGTAAACCTAATCAATGCTTTCCAAAATCATTAGCTATTCCTTCCATGCTAGTTAAATCTGCAAATATTAGGGAAAAAATTTCAGTTTATGATGGATCATGCTTTGATTGGAAAATTCATTGGGTTACAGCCATCGGAGAAAGCTCTGCTTTGGTGGATTAACTCGACATGGAAACCTAAAGGTCGTTACGATTTACATTTAGGATCGAAAGGGTTTTTTACTGTTTATTTTATCAGTCAAGAAGATCAGAATCAGATTATTGATGGTGGTCCATATTTCTATTATTCTGCGGGTCTTTTCCTTCGTCCTTGGAAAGATAAATTCTGTCTGGAAAAGGAAGATATGCGCATTGCTCCAGTTTGGATCAGGTTATATTCGCTCCCTCAGGAATATTGGGATGCTGAAATCTTAGAAGAATTGGGTAACTATTTGGGGTCCTTTATTAAAATTTTGGAGCAAACTAAATCTCAGAGATATACCGCCTTTGCTCGTATTTGTATCTACATGGATCTATCCAAGGCTCTTCTGAAGGCTATTAGGTTGCTTTGGGATGATGATGAATGGATTCAAAATTTGGACTATGAACATGTTCCCTTTAGATGTCATCGGTGCCATGAGTATGGTCACTTATTTAGGGAATGTCCTCTGAATCATCCCAAACCGCTGGTTAATAAGGTTTTGAATCCAATGGAGCCTGGGTTTTCTAAAGTATCATCTTGCAAATGAGGAAATAAAAACAAGATCCTCAAGACTTTGCCAAGAAGATAAATAGTTCTAATTCCTTTGAAAATTTGAGTAATTAGGCAGGACAGTCGGTGGATTCAAGAAGTCCTGAGGGTAATTTTTCAAAATCATAGATTGGTCAAACTTCAAGACTTTCCTCATGTTCAAGTATAGCCCAGGATCTTCATATTGGAAATTTGCAACAAATAGCTAGACCAAAAGTTGAAGCAATGGATACTTCCCCGCAACCTGATTTCTTGGAAGAATATGAAGAAATGGATATAGGTGACTTAGATCTTGAAGGAATTGAGAAAGCTTGTTGGGATAAAGTTAAAGGCTATGCTCCTCAAGAACATGTTAGTCTTTTAAAAGAGGCCATTCTTAAAGCTAAATTCTCAAATTGTCTAGGCATTAATTCAGGTTTTTTTAAAGAAACAAAAAAAATTGGTGAAGAGAATGGCAAGAAACTAGGAAGCAAATCCAATAAACATAGAGTAGCGGATGTAGAAAGGCAATTGGTTGATTCGGGTCAATACCTAACAATCAGAGCTGCTCTTGGTATTTAATTTTGTTTTTAATGAAACTCCTTTCCTGGAATACTCGAGGCATTAATAGCCTGAGAAAAATGAAAATTCTCTGCTAGAAGATTAAGAGATCTAGTCCTGCTATTGTTTTTTTACAAGAAACCAAATGCTAGGCCAATTTTAATTAGGAACTTAGGAGTAAAATATGGATGCATTGTGAGAGTATGGGTATTGATTCTAAAGGTTTTTCTGGAGGTTTATGTATTTTATGGGATCTGTCTCGGGTTTCCCTTTCCGATTTTCAAGGAACCCATAATTCTATCTCTGCCATTTTCAGAGTGGTTGGTTTTCCTATCTCGGGTTTACTTAAGAATGTTTATGGTGCTCAACATTCGAGTGATAAGCATAGTTTTTTTAAAAACCCTCTCTAATTTGAAAACCTGTATGCCTTTTGAGCATTGGGTGGTCGAAGGAGATTTTAATCTTATCACTTCTTTGGAGGAAAAAAAAGGTGGTAGGTAGTGTTTGGAGGAGGAATGAAATCTTTTCCGTGAGACTATTGAAGATCTGGGTCTTGTTGATATTACTGCAGGGGTTGGGTGGTTTACTTGGAATATAAACGAACAGGGGACCGTCATATTGCTTCCAGAATTGACTGTTTTCTAATTTTTGAATCAGTTATTAATTTAGGAAGTGAAATTCATAGTTCGACCCTCTCTAGCAAAGGGTCTAACCACTGTCCAATCGAGCTTTTATGGAGTGGTCTGGGGTATCAATTCAAAAATCCCTTTTGTTTTGAGCAATTTTGGATGGTTAATCCTGACTTCAATGAAAAAGTTAAAACTTGGTGGGCTGAATTGCATTCAAATCAGGTGGCTAATATGTGGTCTTTTCAACAGAACCTGAAGGCTCTGAAATCTAAAATCAAGAAATGGAATAAGGAAGAGTTCGGGAATATTTTCCAGGAAAAAAACAGATTGGAGATCCGTCTTTAGGAGATTTAGTCCATTGGGATTAATGAAGGTTATTCCTTAGCTTTACTTGAGGAGGAACGATTGGTGGAAAAACAACTTGAAGAATGGGAAAAACAAGAGGAACTCCTTTGGTGGTAGAAATCTCGTATCAAGTGTCTTCATGAGGGAGAAAAGAATACCAAATTCTTTCATCATTCTGTCATCCAATCTAGGTTTTAGAACAAAATTTACTCCCTTAAAAATGAAGTAGGCAACCTTTTGGAAGGTAGGGAGGAAATATTTACTCAACTCTAATTTTTTAGATATTTTATCTGATCCTCGAAGGGATCGTTCTTATGACATTGAAGTCATTACTAGCTAGATTCCCTCCTTGGTTTCAAGGCAACATAAGCAAATGTTAATGAACTCCATCTCTCTCCAAGAAGTCCAGGAGGCTGTCTTTCAAATGAAGGAAGGTACCTCGCCTGGACCTGATGGTTTTACTGTTAATTTTTTCCATCACTTCTGGGAGATGATTAAAACTGATGTTTGGAATATTGTTGAGCAATCTTGATTATCTGGGCATGTTCTTCCAGCATTAAATGCTACTTTTTTCACTCTGATTCCTAAAAATGAGGGTGCTGATTCTCCTAATAAATTCCGTCCTATAAGCCTTTTTAATGTGATTTATAAGATTATTACCAAGGTAATTGCTAATCGTTTAAAACCTATTTTGCCTTCTCTAATCTCGTCGAAACAATCAGAGTTTGTGGAGGGGCGTCAGATTTCAGATGGGATTATTCTTGTTCATGAAATATTACATTCCATCAAATATAAAAAGATGCTAGGCATGTTGGTTAAGCTTGACATTGCCAAAGCTTATGATAAACTCAACTGGTAATTTATCAGGAAAATGCTAGTAGCATTCGGTTTTAGTATGGCTTGGGTTAACTAGATTATGAATTTGATCTCATCGGCATTTTTTTCAATTTTAGTTAATGGGGTTCCTTCAGGCATCATAACTCCAACTCGTGGTATCCGTCAAGGGGATCTTTTATCACCTTTTCTGTTTATTCTTATGGCTGAAGGGTCTGGGTCGATCTATTTATGCTTCAAAGGAGGCCCATTCTATAAGAGGCTTACATGGAACTCCAGATGGGGCTAGCCATTCTCACCAATAGTTTGTTGATGACACTATGCTTATGGGATATACCTATGTCCAGGAAGCTTCTGCGGCTTTCGCAAGTTCTTGGATCAGTTTGGCAGTGCCTCTGGTTTGGAAGTCAATGCGCAAAAATCCCAGGTTTTTTTCTTTAACACTCCTAGTATTACTCGTCGTAGTATTATTCGTATCTTAGGTTTTTTTGAAGGTTTTCTTCTAGCTAATTTTTTGGGTACTCCTCTTATAAATACTCAGTTGAAGAAGAGTTCCTGGATTGAACTAGTGGATAAAGTTAAGAAGCAGTTAGTAATTGGACTTGAAATCTTTGAATTTGCCAAGCTGTCTGGTTCTAGTCAAATCAATACTTCAAGCTTTGCCTACTTATATGTTCTCAACTATGTTGGCGCCTAAATCTATTCTTCGGGATTTGAGGAATATCCAAAGAAAGTTCCTGTGGAGTGGTGCTCAAGATCCCCATAAATGGGCTCTGGTCAATTGGGATACTGTCTACAAACCGAAATCTCAGGGAAGTTTAGGACTTAGAGATCCTGAAAAAACAGGTTTAATAGTGGGCGATAAGCTTTGGTGGCACTGGCTAACTCATTCCCAGGAACCTTGGACTAAATTATGGGTAGCCAAATATGCTCCCCACTGGGATTTTTGGGAATTAATTAGGTTTTATGAAGATAAAGCTGGTTCTCACATATGGAAAATGGCTTGGGCAGGTCATAGCCTAATTCAACATCATGGTTTCTGGGAAATTTGTGATGGCCAAATTGCTCGCTTTTGGGATGATTCTTGGCAACAAATTCCTCCGTTGGAACGATTGGGGCATTGTCCAAAGCTCCAAGAAGCTTGTATCACTAGAAATTTATGAAAATTAGCTGACCTTTGGGGGTTTCAACGTCTGGGTTATTTCTCTCGGTCCTGGGTGACTCAGAGTTGGTTGGATCGCCTGGGTCCATCTCAGGAATGTTCCTGGCTAAAGGAAGAGCTTAACGTGTGGTGTATTTGCAGACAGGAAGGCAATGATAAGCTTCGATGGGGTTATGGACCGAAAGGAGTTTTTTCTCTCAAAGAAGCCTATAACCTTCTCTTTCGGACCTCTGAAAATCCAACTGTTTCATCTTGGACTACTCTTTGGGGGAAAAAATTATGGCCAAAAATCAATATTTTTGTTGGCTTGTTATGCATAAAAGAATTTTAACCAGGGATAATTTAAAAAGATGAGGGATGTATGGACCTTACCAATGCCCTCTATGCAAGCAAGCTGAGGAAACATCTTTCAATCTTCTAGATGACTGTCCATTTTCGGCAGCTCTCTGGGATCATGGCATGGATCTGTTTCGTCCTTCTGCTCGAATTAGGTAGAACCCGGTGGGAACCTTACTTTATTGGCCTAAGAATCCATTCCAGAGTCAAATCTTGAACCGAATTTGGGAAAATTTTCCCAATTTTTTGATTTGGGATATTTGGAATGAACGAAATGCCAAAATGTTTCGCTCAAAGACTTCGTCTCTCTTTAATGTCTGAATTCCAAACTGAAGGAAACCATTTCTCTGACTAATTGGGATAAAAAAGACTCAGAGTTAGCAGGGGAAGAAAGGCAAATTTTGGCAGACTAGGGTCTGGATAATTATGAAACTTCTGTTCAGCTTAACCAAAAAATTTCGTCCATTTAATCCAAGCCCGGAATGTTGGAATCCTCCTCCAAATGGTTTTCTGAAGCTAAACTTTGACGAAGCTTCTAAGGGTAATCCTGGAAAGGCGTGATATGGATTTATTCTTCGTAATTACAGAGGGAAAATGCTTGGTTATGGTTATGGTTTCTTGGGTATTGAATCCAACAATGCAACAAAGATTAAAGGATTGATTCAAGGGTTAGAATGGGTCTTGCAAAATTTTCATGAACCAATTATAGCGGAGGGAGATTCATAGCTGGTTATTCACCTCACTTCTAAACTACATAATGGCTCTCAAAGTTCTAAAGTCTCATCTTCCTGGCACCTGGAAAGTCGAATCGCGGCTCTACGAACCGATCTCATTCAGGGGAAAGATGTCAGTTTTTCACATGTTCATCGGAAAGGTAATAAGATCGTGGATTACCTAGCTAACATGGGGGTTGGTACATGTCAGCCTTTTAGAGCTTGAGATTGTCATCTGCTTTCAGATATGACCGCTCGATCCCGGTGTCAAGATCTTATCTCTAGTGATTGTACTAGCATCCAGATGGAAGGTCGGAATAATTATTAATGTAGGCTAATATTCTCTCTAAGCACGTGGCTCTTGATAGGTGTAATCTTTAATTTATTATTCTGACTCGATGCGTGTTTTAAATATGATGGTTTGGGCATATTTTTTCATATATTTGACGAATGCTGGTACGCATATTGTACTGTGCTTTGAGGATCAGGTGAAAGGTATTAATGGTGAGTCTGCTCTAAAGACTTGTGTGAGGGATTGTGAATTTAATTTGCAGATCGTGTCCATCATGTCGCACCCCAATATGACGTTATATATTCTGGTGCAGGGTGGTGAAACTCTCATCAGCTGCTTATCGAGTGTTCTTGTGATTTATTATTGTGAGTGTTTTATCCATGGATCGACTAGTAATCTTTGGTTTATCAAGATGAGTGATAAAGGAAAAGGGAAAAGGGAGCGTTCTTTATCATACTCTTCCAAGGTGGCATCCCGTGCGCAATGCCAGGCTTTATGGGAGTCTCGAATGTTTGAATTGGAACTTTCCCAAAACATCCAAAACTGCATTGCTGAAACTGAACGTTGTCTTTGGGATGAACTTGACTCTCAAAAATTGAAAGAGGAATCTAAGAAGGCGCAGGAGTGGATTTTTGACCCTGGCCATATTGTGGGTTGTACGAGTCTTTATGAAAAATCAGTTGTGCTGTTCTGGGTAATGAAAAACTTGGTGGGTAGAGCTGAGTGGGATCGTTAGTCTCCTGATTCGGGCAATCCACCCCCTAAGTCTTGGCAGACTGCTATCTTTGCGTCGATTCATTCTGTGGAAGCTTTAGTTAAGCGGGTTGAAGACAAAGTTGATTTCCTGATTGCATGCTTGGGTTTTCAATTTCCCTTTTCTTCAATTTCTGGTGCAGCAAAACCAGTTTGTCCTGGTTCCTCTCAAAAATTTTGGGATTGAGTCTGTGGGTTTTGATTGTAATGTTGGGGACTTTTTTGGCACAGACTAAGCTGTTTTAAAAATGCTGGTCATTTCTCTTTAAGAATTAAGTCTGTGGGCTGGGAAGTAAGGAAGATTTGCGTCTGTGAGCTGGGGAGTAAGGAAGTATGGAGTTAGGGAGGTCTAGTATTATTATTACCATTCTGCATCAACTCTGTTAAAGATGGAAAAAATTGATTTTATACATTGTAATTGGTTTTAGAAGGCTTTACTTCTTTTTTTAATGTGATTACTGTACTTATAAAAAAACTATAAACTAATTTGTAATTACAAACTAATTACAATTTTTAAAACTAATTCTGAATTACACATTAAAATACCTATAAAATTTATTCTAATCAAATAAAATAAAATATCTAATTTAACATAAATCAAATACTACAAGTGAATTTTACAAATTGCAAAATACAAATTAAACATTACAAATTAATCAAGATTAAATTACAAACTAAAAACACTTTATTAATTAAACTAGTATAAATTACAAATTAAATTAATATAAATTAATTAAACTAAATTACAAACTAACTAAACTAAATTACAAACTACAGAAATTATATCAATTACATAACTACAAACTAAATTCTACAATAGAAAACATGTAAATGGAAAAGGTAAATTCCTTTCAAATTAAAGTTACAGAACTACATGTAAATGGAAAAGGTAAATTCCTTTCAAATTAAAGTTACAAAACTACAAACTAAGTTCTACAATATAAAACATGTAAATGGAAAAAAGTAAAATTCTATTAAAATAAAATAAATAAAATAAATAAATTATAAAATTAATTTTTTTAATTAAGTTTTACTTTAAACATAAAAATAAAATAAAATAAATAAAATTCTTGTAATTGAATTTTTTTTTTTTCATAAAAAAAGATTTTATATATTTGATATATAATAAAGGTATCACCAGAAAATTATATAAGGACGACTTGACAACACTTGTCCATAATTGTACTCACATCTACTTACTAGAAAGTTTCTGACTTCTACCACTAACACCCTGTTTCCAGTAGGTCGTTTATCAATATTACATATATCACAACCCATCAAGTATCTACCATGGCTAATTATATAATTACCATTACATAATACACCACAGATATGATAACCCAAAATGAACCATAAGATATAACGATCTTATGCGTTCATACAGATAAGCAAAAAAAAAACTAATAAGAACCAAAAAAAGTAAAAGCAGATGAATCACGTCCATCCCCATGGGCCACCAAAAAATGTCCAACCGGCCCCGCTAAAGCCTGCTTAGATAAGAGATCAACATCATAATTGATCTCCCTATATACATGCTAGATGCTGATCACCGAGAATTGACTTTTCAGCTGCAAAATACGATCCATCCAATAGGTAAGGAGAACAGATTCCAAATAAAAAATTCCTTTAAACCATTCTACAATAACCCTGGAGTCACCAGCTATTTGAATTGCATCTATGCCCAAAGATCTAGCAAAGTGAAGAATACTCCACAATGCAAGTAACTCAGACTGTGTGTTGGTGCCAAATCCACAGTTCCACTTTATGTTAAATCTGCCCAGAAGAGGTGATATGAGTATAGCCCCTACTCCACACTTGGTACCACCATCTTGAGAGGCCCCATCAAAGTAGCCTAAAGACAAGTCAAGTTGAAAAGATGGTTGCGGAATAAAACGATACTTTTGCACCCGACTGCTTGGGTCCCTCATTCCATATGTTTTTTACCTTATTGACAATATGAAGCGGAGTAGATTTTACATTCCTGAAAATAAAGGAGTTTCTTGCCAGCCAGATAAATCTACACACGTGAAATGGAATAGTCCTCAGCTTACTATCACCTGTAATCCAATTTCTGAAAGCCTGGGTAATATTTAATCCATGCCAAATAAGATCTGTTTCATATAAATGACCAATATGTTGCCAAACTTGCACAGAAAATGAGCAGTTAATCATCATATGAGTGATACTTTCCTCAGCATCGTGGCATAACGAGCAAATTCCAAGACCCTTGAAGCCTTTTCTCTGGAGCATATTCCAAGTAAGAATACGTTCAGCCAACAATAACCAGGAGAATATCACCGTCTTTAGAGGAAGTTTCCAACGCCAAACCTCCTTAAACCACATAGGAATACATTCCGAGAATGTGGTTATGTAAAATAAAAAGACTTTAATTTAAATTTCCTAAACAAATACGAAATCTTACCAACAATATTGATAGTGGCTTGAACTTTATGTAAACATTTGGAGCTACGGGTTTTTTTACATATAAAGCTTCACTCCACGTTCTTTGAATTTACAGCTTGAACATGGACGCAATCTTCAAACTCCAAATTAATCACAGTTTAAGCTGCGAATTGAATCAAATCTTGCGCTATGCAGATTAGAATGAAAGTTTATAAAACAATTTCACAATTGATTTTAGTTTCAAAAACTACCCAAAAAGAAGAGACTAAAGCTGAACTAATACAAATAGATTTAATGATTCTACGATTAATTCGAGCTCTAATCTGAATGCATGAGTTGTACAAAATTTGCAAAGAGCAAAAAAACAATCCACAGATCTCACAACACGAACTGTACAAGAATGGATTCAAGAGAAAAACTGGGTTACAAATATCAGAGTTTTCCCTTTTAATTGCCAAATGCTGGATTTATATAGCATTTACATGATCTGGGAATCTAAGGAGTTGGTTTCCACAATTCAATACAATTTTCTAAAAATAAAAGCTATTTAACATATGTGCTATATTCCCTAAAATTGTTGAGTTGAATTGCTCGATTCCTGGATTGATTTTTCGGATTGGTTGCTGACTGGTGTGTGGACTTGCTGGATTCATGGAGTTGGATCCGTTGAATGCCTCCCTCCATTTATTATTCAAACCCGCGTGCTCTACATAATAATGATGATCAGTTGCGTTAATATCTTGTGCATTGGTTAATTTAAGACCACCACATCATGATAATCATGATTGGTAACCTGCATATATAAAACCAGCTTAGATCCAGCTTTACCCGGCTCTATCATGTGCCGAGAGGGATCAAATATTTGAACCCTTTTTTGGAGTGCAATTGTTGAAGCAGGGTTTCCACCTCGAAATATTTGATCCTCTTCGGCGCATAATAGAGCCGGGTAAAGCTGGATCTAAGCTGATAGCATAAAAACAATATCACTCCAATTAAAGTAAATATATGATAGCTGAACAACCATATGGCATGGACAACAGAATTCGTATCTGTAACAATATGACAAATTATTTCCGGCTCTCTTCACTATGCAGCGCCCTAATTACATTGAATATCTACTAGGTATCAAATTAAAATGAGTATCTACTTATGAATATGATCTTATCGAGGTTGCATTCTTTCTTCAAAGCTTCTTTAACGTACGAAGGGCTCTAACCATTAACCTTGCTCCACTTAATATGGCAATCGAAAAAACTGAACGCTAAGGGAAAGAATATAACAAATTCTGTTCCCGCTCTCTACTGATTCTGATACTGCAGCGTGTAGAAAACAAAACATTTTGCACGAAATATTTCGTCATTTACTTACAAATATATATATATATATATACACACACCTAAGATTATTAATTATTCAGCCGACTTATATATATAGATATATAAGCCGACTTTTTTATGTGACACGTGTCATCTCCACGTTGAGCACGGAATTACACTTCTACCTCATACCGGGCTGTAGAATGCGCCTCTTGGCGCAACAAGAAATAGTTGCCATTTTGATTTGCATAAAACAAAATGGTGGACAATAGATTATGCTATACTCCACGTAAGATTTCATTAGTTTTGGAGTGGCATAACAATTAAAGTTTCATGTTTTATGTTTAAGATAGTTTTATAATAGAAGCTCTCATGTTATGTTATTTAATATTTATTTTAAGTATTTATAATTTTAAACTATTGAATAGTGACTATGTGATTTAATTAATGGATATTATATATATGGAATTTATATATGAATAACAACTTTTATATATATATATATATATATATATATATATATATATATATAATTAATTTTTATGGTTAAACTATTTACGATAAGTTTTATATGTTTTAAATGATTATTATTATTTAATTATTTATAATTTGTTTTATTCTTAAAATGATTTAAAGTGTTACGATACATAATCAATTAGTGAACTAAATCTTCAATGTTAATTTATGATTTTGATTCGTATATACAGGTATACGAGACCAACACAACCCTGAAGACAAAGATGAATTGGTTCATTAACAAAGTAAGCAAGATAACCATCAAAAAGTATGCACCAATACATTATCAAACCTAGTGCAGAACTTAGTACCGAATGAAGGGTCGGATGAAGTACCAAAATGCTTATCATTTGCACAATATTGCATTTAATACATAAAAAAAGTTATAGGTTACGCTTCTTTTACATTTAATGGTTTAAATTGATAAAATAAAGTAAATGATAGCTTCATTAAGCATACATGTACTAAATTATGGGTGGATGAGCTAGGAAAGTAGGGAAAATGAAGTCATGAAAATGGACAATTTTTGGAGCCCAACATTCCTTTTTACATATTTTTGGTTCCTTTTCTAATATTTCTTTTCATTTTCTTCATTACTATCTGACCTTTTGGTATAAGGACACTTGGAAGCAAAATGACCAATTTTACTACAATTAAAACATTTGAAATGAAGCTTACCTTTGTACTTTCCAGTTCCTCGCTTTAACTTTCTCACAAAATTTGCTACTTCTTCATCTTTTGAGTCATCACTGCAACTGGAACACGAACATGAGGTTGAATTTTTCTTGTTATTCCTTGTCTTCTCGTAAGCCTTGAATGTTGCTTCCCTTCTAGTTGAATTTTCTTGTTTAGTTCTCATTTCGTATGCTATAAGAATTCCATGTAATTCATCCACATTTAGAGTATTTAGATCTTTTCTTTCTTCTAGGGCTGAGCTCTTAGAGTCAAACCTCGTTGGAAGAGATCTAAGAATCTTTTGGACTATCATTGAATTTTCAATCTTTTCTCCTAGACCCCTCATGGTGTTCATAATTTCATTTACTCGAAGAAAATAAGCTGCAATTTCTTCATCTTCCTTCATTTTCATGTGTTCATTTTTCTTTGATAAGTTTTCATCTTGGTTCCTTTGACTTTGAATTTCTTTCATACACATTGTTGAGCTTGTCCCATATTTATTTTGTAGAGGTACAATGCATAACCTTAACAAATTATGAACCTACTAAGCCTCCCAAAATAACACTCATGGCCCTTTAATTACATTATAAAAGTCTTCTTTCAGTAGTACCTGCAGGTGGATCTCTCTCTGGTGGATTGTATCCATTTAATACAACTTTCCAAACATCAAGTCCCAGTGTCTGCAAGAATAAATTCATACTTATGCTCCAAAATAGATAATTCAACCCAATGAATAAAGGTGATCCAATCTTAGAATATTATGCATAATTCTCCATGATGATATACCTTCCAGTGGTTAAAATGTCTTAAAGGAACCTGATATACCAATTTTTGGAATATTCAACAATACTGAGAGGGGGGGGAGGGGTGAATCAGTATTGGGCACTTTTTACCACTTTTAACATGTAACATTAACCATTAACAATATCATTCACCATCACATAAAAATCATACATAGTGCACACGAGATTTAACTTGGAAACCCAAATGGGATAAAGCACAAAAGATGTTATTTATAATAGGACGATTACATTCAATGTGTTTACCAGCACCAACTGGAAGGAAGATCCAACTCCCTGATTTTCTAGCACCAACTAGAAGGAGGCTCCAACCCCCTAGTTTATCAACTCCAATTTAAAGGAGGATAAAAATCCCTAAGTTTAGAGGCTCCAACCTGTTGAGAGGAATCCAATCCTCAGTGAGCACCAACTCACAATTCTCAGGAACCAACCTGAAGAGACTACAATCTCCTATCCTTGCCCCATCCTACCTCCCTGATATGAATAGAGTAAACAATCTATAATAATCACTGTATCACTATCTGTGAAAACTTGTACCTCTATCTTTGTCCCTGCACTTGTATCACTATCCTTATTCATGTATCACTGTCCCTATTCCTGTATCATTGTCTCTTTCAACCTATATCATTGTATCACTATCTAAATGACACAATCACTGCCTTTGTCACAAAACCACGATCAATTTCACAATGCCATAGTGATCGTCACACTATCTTAATATCTGTCACACTATATCAACCTGTACATGCCTCAAGTATATACCTAGAAACAATCATCCATCAATTTCACTTGGATCCTCAAATTTTACATCATGTATATTTCCAAAACATTGAACATTCCAACATAAGATCCATATGCCACAACATAACCATGGAATATGCCAAGATAACCATTATGATCTATGCCAAGACCATCATCAAATATGTCCAGATAATCACCATGAAATTTTCAAGACAACAAGATGGATCCTATTCTATGAGAGGCATGACCATCGCAAGAGAGACCCATGTACAAGAAACATACTAGATCTATTCCAATATGACCATCATCATATCGCCCATAACATATATAATGACTTCAAAGAGATATACCAAGATAGAGGCTCACATACCTAGAGAAAAGATGTGTCATGACAAGAGAAACCCACAAGCATGAATCATTGCTTTGCCAAGGTCAGAAAAATGAAGAGATAATGTAGAAATCAAAAGAGTCTCTCTATATATCCATCACATATCCCTTGCAACCATCTTTCCAACGATCCAATAATTTTTTAATTCCAATACCGTATGAGAAATTTATGTTTTTTTTAAATGAATCTCCTCAATCCTCAAAGATGCCTAGAAATTGCTCCTCCAAAAAGTTTCACACTTTTTCTCCAAAGATTTGCAATAGAAAGATATACTTGATTGATGATGAAATAAAATGTTTTTCCCTCTATTTATACACTTCATCATGATCTAGTAGCTTATTTTAGTGTATCCTTAAACTCATCCTTAATTTGTCGATATCCATATTTTAAGGGGGTCTCAAGGGTTAGTACCCCACCTCAAGAGTCCATCATGACCCAAAATTCAATATCACTTCATATATTCTCCAAAGGGGTACCTAGGTCTTGACCACATCATCATACTTGGTGGATACACCATTATTTCTTGGGGGAATCCTTACCACTTCAAGTGGTCTAATGGGCCAAAGTACCACAACTTTCGGGGTCATGTGGACCAAGCATTATTATTTTAGGGGTACTTCAAGCTTCACACCAATTTTCTTTGGACCAAATTTGGGGAATCTTTAGGGCCTTCTCCACCATGGATCATGTAACCTCAAACTCATGGGAAAGTGGACCAAATACCATTGTTTATGGGTTTCTTCGCCTTTTATTTCAACAATTCTTAGGGGTAACCTTATAGACTTCTTTAGGGTTTTGATCCATATGTGTACATCACAACGTTTCTTCCCATGAGGGACATGTGTAACTGATACACCAGAAGGGGAACACTTTGGGTGACATATATATAGAGTTTGACATTAATGACAACTTTACCCAACACACACACATAAGTTTGAGTTATAATGGTAATTGGCCAACATTTATATTATACAACAAATAGTGAAGGGATAGAACTCTTCACCAACCTACATTACATATTCTATTTACTATTGACGCTAATTAGTAATTTAATTTGGTATATTACAATATTTTCATGGTCAAATTCATTAAGCATTTTCATTTTACCATAAATCTACTTCTTACTATTTATTATTGTCCAAATATTTGATTGAAGAGAGATGGTCAAGAGTTGAATGTTTAGAAATGGATAATTTTGTATGTGTATGTTTCATTGTCTTGTTTATAAATCCGTCATCATATATATATATTTGTGTGTGTGTGTGTGTGTGTTTTCAAGCTTAGATTTTATGTTTTAGGTTTTATATTATCCAGATGATCCATCGTGCATTGTGCATTTACAAGGATGGATCTACATACTACTTTTAATAGAATAAGAATATAATGATAATTTATGCATATTCTTTTGCAAACTTGAATGGAGAATTTAAGAATTTGTTTCCTCTCATTGTTTCTTTACCAAACTTATTGTCTATAGAAAGAGTAATTGTAATGGGTCATTGCCTATTAATAATCCGAATTAAAAAAGACATATTTTGCAATAAGTTGAGATATTAGTCATGTGCATTTAATCTTGGTACCAAAATTTTAAAATGGAATAGCTTGGAGTTAATGCCATTGATAAATTTTTTAATCCAAGAGCTATATTACAAAGTTTAAGAAACATGATGTTTGACCCTACTTTCAATATAGTTTATTGTTAAACCCATAGGAAGACATACATCTACATTTTTAGTTTAATAACATTGCAATCAAAAGAACCTTTAGTGCCTTTCCATAAGAGCCTCTAGTTATCTTTTAATTAAGATCCTCTCCAATGGAGAACTGGGGAATTAGTAAATCAACAAGCTATACATTCCAAGAGGACTTTGTGTCTGAATATGTCGTTACAAAACTTAATCACAAGTTACAACACTTGATGAGTTTCCTCTCATTGTATCTGTAACAAACTTATCATATAGAGAAATAGTCATTGGCATGGTTCATTGCCTATTGATAATTCCAATATAAACGATACATATTTTTCAATGTGTTGGGAGATTAGTTGTGCATGTAATCTTGGTACCAAAATTTGAATGGGGAATAGCTTGGAGTTAGTGCCATTGATAAATTTGTTAACCTAAGAACTTTTTTTCAAAGTTGAATAAATCTATGATTGAACAAATAGGATGGTTGATCTTGATTTCAATAGTTGGTTCCTTTATATATATAAACCAAAGTGTAGCTTAGACACACACACATACATATAAACCAAAGTGTAACTTGGACACACACACACACATAAACCTAAGTGTAACTTGGACACATAAAAATTTCCCTACCCCATAACTTACCTATTAGAATTAATTTCTATTTCAAAAGACTTCTACAAGTTATGTAGTGCTAGGACTAGGTCTTGGATAATAATCTTCGTCAATTCTAAAATGATGTTTATTGGTTCTTAACCCACTTGAAATTATTACCACTCGCTATTATAACTGTGAGAATTGAAGCATAGATGGATCTAGGAGCCAAGAAACTCTCACAAATTCGCTATGGTTCACAAAACATGCACAAAACAGATAAAAGACTGAAATTTACATACACACATGAATTCAATAATGGATAGTATTAACATTGTCCAACATGTAACTATATCTGCAACTAATATATAGTACAATAGGGAAAAATTTTGAGGCCTTGGAGGCCATGCAAAAGCATGCAAGTGTCATTACTATATTTGACCCTCAACCCCCCTAGGTGGACCAATAAGCCTCCAACTCATCCCAAACGGTCATGAATGCATGTGTGAACGTGGTTGAGGAATTATGGAACATGTGTGGAGGTATGAAAAGTGTGGGTGAGCAAATGGGTGAGTGGGAGTGGCTCTATGAGAGCAATAAATTCCCAAAACAGTCCAAAAACCACTCTAAACAAGCATTAGCGCCTCAAAGGAGTCAAAATACCTGAAAATCGGGAAGGGGAGTGCATTCCTGGTTGAATTCAATCAATGTGGGTGCCTAGGTTTCATAATGATAAACCTAGGGCTCCTCAACTATGCATAATGATCAACTAGGAGCGCCTAACCTGTCATAATTGCCAATTTCGCTAAGTCTAAACCATAGGAAATACTACATAGAATAAAATAAAAGTGTCTAAGGTCTAAGACTAAGGTACTAAGGTGGATTATCAGTATAACACCCCACCTTAATCCATTCTTAGTAATTCTTAACAAAAAATATCATGGAGGCCTTGGTAACAAAGGCTCAAGTCACCTCATACAACATGAAATTTTATTTGTCCATAGAAACAAGGTAAGGAGGAAAACCATATGGGAACAAAACCTCCCCTAAAAAATGGACATGGAGCATAAAATATGAAAGTGAATGGTATCCATCACCATGCATCACCCACTTCAAGAATATATCTCAGATAGGTGAAGGTCTTGTCTGTAAAACACTTGGTGAAAATGTCAGCAATTTGCTCTACAGATGGGCAATATGGTAAGGATATCGCCTGATCATGCACCAAGATTTGGATGGAGTGCATGTGTATCTCAATGTGTTTGGTCCTCTATATCTGCACTGTATCTGTGGAAAAATTTATTGCACTTTTATTATCACACCAAATGACTGTGGGTGAATCAAATACAACTCCAATTTCTCGAAGAATACCTTGCAACCACACACATTGTGTAGCTGTGTTCACTGCTCCTCTGTACTCGGACTCAACTAAAGAAAGGGATATGGTGTGCAATTTATTGCTTGAAAATAATATGGGACCTTGTTCTCAGAATGAATACATAACCTGAAGTTGATTTTCTATCCATGGGATTGCAATCCCAATCAGAATCAGTAAATCCAACTAGTTCTAGTGGAGAACTAGTAGTATAGTGCAACCCAAAGTGTCTGGTTCCTTCCACATAGTGAAGGATCCTGTTGGATGCCTTCCAATGGATATCATTAGGATTATGTATATATATTGATACAACACCTACAACAAATGCTAAATCAGGTCTATAATGAGTAATATACAACAAACTCTCGACTAGCTATCTTTATAATGAGCTATCCACCAATGAAGAGTCACCAACTTCACCTAGTTTGATACCAGAAAGGAATGGACTTGGATGCATTACATTAAGACCTATTAAAATTCAATAACATGTCTTAAGCATAATTTTTTTGTCTTACCTTTATTCCTCTTTCATATTTCTCAATTTCCAAACCAAGAAATTGCTTCATCAATCCAAGATCAGTCACTGAAAATTCACTATGCAAAGAGGCTTTGATTGACCCATTTATTTGGTGAAGCTACCTGTAATCAAAAGATAATAAAAATAGAGTACAATTACCTGAAATACATCAAAAAAATTCTGCAAATAAACATTAGGATCATATTTTCATCTTTCAAACCCAAGTGATAGCAGAAAATTGTCCATCTTGGCATACCAAGCCCTTGGGGCTTGCTTGAGGCCATAGAGTGACTTATTTAACCTACATAAAAGAGAAGGAAACTCTTGGAAAAATTCATGTTTATTCATATGTATCTCTTCCTGTATCTCACCATTGAGAAACACACTTTTGACATCCATGTGGTGAACCTCCCAGTGCTTGCTTGCAACAATGGCTAAAACTAGCCTGATAGAGTCCATCTTTGCAACCGATGCAAATGTCTCTGTATAGTCCACTCCTTGGACTTGATAGAAGCCTTTGGAAACCATTCAGGCCTTATATTTTATATCAGACCCATCAGCAGAACCTTTGGTACTATATACCCACTTGCATTGCACTAACTTCCTCTTGGGAGGAAAAGGAACCAATTCCCAAGTCTCATTTTCCTGTAGAGAGTTGAACTCTTCTTGTATGGCTGTTTTCAATATTGGGTCATGATATGATTTCTGATATGATTGTGGATCATATCCAACCATAATTAATCAATTATCATCAATAAAAACTTCACTTTCAAAGGAAGCAATGTGAAATTGTGATATAGTCTTCCTAGGATCTAGTGGATTGCCAGCTAAATCCCCAACTGCTTCTATGGTTTTATCTTCCCACTTGGGCCTTGTGGGGGAGTAATGTTTAGAAACATAATATTCAGCCATATCAGAATCAGAAATATCATAAAATATTCATCACTTACATCATCTTGTGGTGGAGGGTATGAGCATTCCCCTGGTGCTAGTTCAAGATATGGAATGGCCTCTTCTTCAAATTGCACACTTATTTATATGAAATTATTTTGAGATGATGGATAAAATATCTTGTATACCTTTGTATATTCACCACATCTCACCATTATTCACTCCTTTCTTTGTGTCTGCAATGCTTTTCGCTTTTTTGGAGGAATTCTAGCCCAAGCCCTTTAGCCAAAAATCATGAAATCTGAAATATTTGGCTAGTGAACAAACCAAGCCTCATATGGTGTTTTTACATCTACTGATTTGTGAAGAGACATGTTTTGAATGTATGCACCATATTTAATGGCTTCAGCTCATAGCTTAGGACTCAAATCCTTGTCTTCAATCATACAGGTTTCCATCTCCTTGAGCGCCCTGTTCTTCCTCTCTGCCACACAATTTTGCTATGGTGTGTAGGGGACCAAATGCTTCATTTGGATGCCACATTATTCACAAAGGTGCTGAAAATTCTTGTTCAAATACTCTTTACCATTATCAATATGAAGCTCTTTGATCTTGTTCCCACACTGATTCTCAACCATAGCTTTCCAAACCCTGAGAGTCTCAAAGACTTAAGATTTGAGTTTGAGAAAGTAAACCCAAAAAAACATTGAGAAATCATCAATGAAGGTCAAAACATATCTTGATCCTCCATATGAAGGTGTAGGGAGTGGTCCAATAAGATAAAAATGAACCAATCCAAGCACTTGAGTAGCTCTCCTTTATTTCCCTTTCTCACAGATGCGCTCTGGATGTTTTCCCACCACACAACTAATGCAGGCACCATTGGAGGTCTTGATAGGAGGAATATTTTCCACCATTCCATCTTTTCTCAATTCATGGAGGTATGTGTAGTTCATATTACCAAATATCTCATGCCACAACTTGCTGGTTTCATTGGCATGAGACATGAGTGTTTTCCCTCTGGAGTAGGGAAGGAAATGGGAGAATTTTTACATCCTTGCTTGATGATCAATGAACCCCAATGCCACCACCTTGTTGGTATATATTTCAGATATCTCTAATGTGTCTAGAGTAAATGTTACTCTCTTAGATTCATTGGTGTGTGTCATTTGGTACACTGACAGTAGGTTCGTTGCCAAGTCTGGTACAAACAATAAATTATTTAAATACCCATCTTCTAGATCGATCCTACCAATCCCCTTGGCTTGGATCTATGAATCATCACCCATTTGAACAATTGGGAGACTGTCTGAATACATGGACGTGAAGAAATATTTTACAGGGGCCATGTGCCTTGATGCTCCCAAATCATAATGAAGTTTGAAGAATCTAAAGAGCCAACAACCAAATCATGGAACATATGTTTGTTGTCTGAGCCTGAACTTCCATCCTTCTTCCTTGCGCCCTCTGGGACTGGGATACTTTTCTTCTCCAATAGCCATGCCATCATATCTATGGTTTTATTCATGCATCCACTCTTTTTATGCCATCCCTTATGGCAGTAGGTGAATTTGGTCTTATCCTTGTTCTTCTTGTCATTGTCCTCATAAGGATTCGAACCCCCATTAGGAAATTTGGGTTTGTCTTGCTTCTTCTTGTCTTGCTACCTCGATTCCTTGGATTTCTTCTTGCCTTTGGATAGATTCAAAACCCTTGTAGCAAGAGCTTGGTATTTTCTTGATTTGATGGTGCCCATATGCACTAGCTTATATTTCTCTTTGGTCAAAGACTCCATGAAGCTTGCTAGTGATGGAATTTGCCAATTTCGAGCTGTTAGCTTGCTTGAGTGAAATGTGTTTACAAACATATAATAATCAGGACCTAGCTTTGAAAGAATGGATAATATGAGTTTCTCTTCTTTCTTCTCTATGCCACACTGCTTGAGTTGAAGCACCAATGAACTGAATTTGGTGAAGAAATATTGGATGGTCTCATAATGCACTGGGCTTAAGGAGATGAGCTTATTTTCGAGCTAGTGACCCCTTATCTCATCAGTATTCCCAAAAAGAGCTTTGAGCCTCAACCATACTTCATTAGGGGTAGCTATAATGCCAACATGAAAGAGAAGATCTCTCGAAATGATGAGACAAATAATTCCAAATGCTTCTTCAAGTCTATTGAAAATATTCAATTTCTCTACTATAGAATTTCGTTCGACCTCTGTCCCCATGGTGACCCTATAGAGGCCCTTATACCTCAGTTGGATAACCATATCGACCTTCCATTTGAAGTAGTTGAATGGTGTTAGCAAGACATGTGCATGATCCATCTCTGCTTGTGTTAATGGTGAGAATTGATGAATGTACCTCCAATGAAAACTCACAAATCTATCTACAAAATCCCTCTAACAACAAATTGAACACAGTCAAATGGATTTGCAGCTCCAAATATATCTGATACCATGTGATAATTGAAACATAGATGGATCTAGGAGCCAAGAAAATCTCACAAATTTGCTATGGTTCGCAAAACATGCACAAAATAGTTGAAAGACTGAAATTTACATACACACATGAAGTCAATAATGGATATTATTAACATTTTCCAACATGTAACTATGTCTGGAACTGATATATAGTACAATAGGGAAAAATCGTGAGGCCTTGGAGGCCATGTGGATGCATACAAGTGTCATTACTAGATTTGAGCCTCAACCCCCCTCGGTGGACCAATAAGCCTCCAACTCATCCCAAATGGCATGAATACATGTGTGAACATGGGAGAGGCATACTAGAATGTTTGAGGAGGTATGACAGGAGTGGGTGAGTGGGAGTGGCTCTAGGAGAGCAATAAATTCCCAAAACAATCCAAAAGCCACTCAAAACAAGAACTAGCGCCTCAAAGGAGTCAAAATCCCTGAAAAGTGGGAGGGGGAGTGAATGAATGGTTGAATGCTATCAATGTGCATGCCTGGGTGTCAGAATGATCAACCTAGAGTGCCTCAACTATGCAGAATGATCAACTAGGAGCATCTCAACTGTGATAATTGCCAATTTCCCTAAGTCTAAACCATAGGAAATACTGCATAGAAGCAAATAAAATTGTCTAAGGTCTAAGCCTAAGGTATTAAGGTGGATTATATGTCTAACAATAACATGAAGTGGTATTTTCAAAAACTGAAAAATGATGCTATGAACTTCTTAGATATTGGGTATCTCCCACAAAAATTTTGAATTCTGTGACCTTATTAGGAGTGGTCCATTTACAAATGGACCTATATTTGCAGGATCAATATTAAAATCACCTCCAATAATCACGCCTAAAGTACACCAAGAATTACTTTGCAAAATCACACTTTTATGTTTGCTAGTGGTTGTAGTTTCTTAGTGTTTCTACTACTTTCTTCAGATGTAAGACATGCTCCTCCCATGTAGAACTAAAGATAAATATGCCATCAAAATAAACTATAAGAAAAGGAATGGATACAACAAATCATTCAATGAATGCATAAAATTACCTAGTGGATTACTCAAAATGAAAAGGAATTATTAACCACTTGTAAATAGCTTGCTTCATATTGGAGGTTGTCTTCCAAGTGCATTCTTCCTTGATTAGGATTTAATGATATATAGATCTCAAGTCCACCTTGGTGAAGTATTTTGCATGTTGCAACTAATCTAATAAATCATGAATTTGGGGAAAAGGGTATTAATGATTGAAAGTGATCTTGTTTAGATCTCTATAGTGAATGCACATGTTCAAAGTCCTATCCTTCTTTAAAAACAATATGATCGAGGAATGGCATGGTGATGTACTTGGCCTTTTTGGCTCCTTGCTCCAAAAAGTCCTACAACTAGTTCTTCACTTCATATAACTCTAATAAAGGAAATTTTTGGGCGAAACGTAGCCCATGGGATATTTTCCCAAAAAACGATTCACCAATTTATATTTTCTGAAGCCCCTTTTTGCCCATTTTTGATGGGATAAATTTTTTTCACTCTAAAATTAGCCAAATTATTATATAAAC
Source organism: Pseudotsuga menziesii (assembly GCA_001517045.1). Taxonomy (NCBI): domain Eukaryota; kingdom Viridiplantae; phylum Streptophyta; class Pinopsida; order Pinales; family Pinaceae; genus Pseudotsuga; species Pseudotsuga menziesii. Next base: position 187,501 of record LPNX010005239.1, on the reverse strand, counting down.
TATATAAAATCCTTAGAATTGAAATGATTTTAGAAAAATATTGCCAAATATTTTATAGTTGTCATTTTAAGAATTGATAAAATTCGCCATTGTTTTTTGATTTAGGAGGATATCCCATTTGAATGAAATATTTATTCTTCAAATGCTTAATAAAAGATTATAGTTGCATAGAGATCACCAAGAGATTTCCAAGAATTCCCATTTTGTTAAAATTGGACTTCAGATGAGAAAGTTATGCCATTTTGAAGTTTTGACCTTGGAACAGTTGAGAGTTGGAAGTCGACATGTATGTTGCTGGCTATTGATTGACATTGCTCAGTGCCGGCCTCCGACATCAGTATTCAAGAGTGGAAAGGTATTTGTTTGTCGATTGAATTGACAATGCCGACTACCAACTTTTAAATTCAACAACAGAAAGTTGTCATTGGACAGTCGAAATAGGAAAGTCGACATCAAGAAGTTAGGAACATAAAGTCAACATTAGACAGTCAACTCAAGAAAATTGGCATCATAAATTCAACATCATAGCCAGTCGAAACACTGTAGATCAACGATCCAGTTCGATTGAAAGTAGATTTGATCAATAGTTCTAGTTTAATTTAGAGATTTCGACTGTGGATTTCATTTTTCGATATTTTCAAATATTTTTGGATGAGGATATCTAGATTTGATCCTCATTTTGTGTCATTTTACTCCTAATTTGGGCATTTATTCTTATCCTTCAGGACATCTTGGGCATTGAGATTGATGTTTTTCCAAGTTGGGCACTTTATCCACAAAACTCTACTGGTCAAATCCTTCTATTTAATAGCTGCAGACAAAACTAGTATTGTATTAGTTTAGAGAGAGAGAGGTCAAGCGTAGAAGCGGGCAACATATAAGTAGACAGAACAAAGAAGGATATTATAGAGATAGTTATACATATGATGGATTCAACAATGCTTGAAGATACTGCGTTTCATAAGAACGCTTGAGGTATTGCATTGGTGTTTAGTATTTGTATCAGTTGAGGTTGAACTCATGCATTCTCCATGTAATTGTTGTAACCTTTTGAATAATTAATATATTAGTCACATAGAAAGTAGACCCAAAGACATGCATTCTAAAGTCGAACTCTGTTACCAAGTTACTGTCTTCAATTTCATGGTTACAATTCAGTGTTATCTTTCACAATGATTTATGTATGTTCTCTTTAAATTTTAATGTTACACATTATTGATGTCTAGAAGAACATATTCACATTTCAATTCTTGCTTGGTTAAGTAAAATATCACGGTATTTGAGGAACAAGTGGTATCAGAGCGGTTTTAACCTAAGAATTGTGATTCTGTGAATACTAACTAGGGAGAAGTTAAAATATAGTAAAGGAGAACTCAATACTTAAAACTAAGAAATTGGGCATGCACCTAAGACCAAGATAATTGTGAATGAATACTATCAGTTAGAATATAAGAAGGTGTTCTGAAAATATTTCTACTAGATGGATGTCAGAGTAGAGAAGCTATTTTTAGATTATCAAAGAAGTTTGGAGAAGAAGATAAGGAAGCAGATAAAAGTAACAGGGAGTGCCTAAAAAAAGGTAATGGAAGAGATCCTCCTAAAAATCCACCTTCTCCATCATCTTCATCATCGTTATTTTTTTCTAATACTAGTTCTTCTAGTTATTCATTAATTGCACATATAAAACACTCTGAGAATTCTAATATGAATACACCATTATTGAAGCTTGACATAAAGTATAATTTTCCCATGTTTAATGGAGAAGTTAATGCTAAGAAACTAGATGATTGGGTTAGGAAAATATAATTTTATTGCAAAATCGAGAAGCTGGCAGGAGATGAATCCAAAATCTAGTTAGCCTCACTTCAGGTGGGAGGCACAACTATCATATGCTGGGAAAGCAAAACTCAGTAGGAATTTCTTGTTAAAGGTAATATTAATTACTCATGGTATGAGTTTGTGTCGGCATTGAATTTTTTTTGTATCCATTAGGGTATATGCAACATGATATCATGGATTGACAAAATTTCAGATAAGTTAAATGACAGTGTTCAGGACTATACACAAGAATTTAGGAAAAGGGCTTTAGTGTTGGGTATTGCTCTCTATACCTAGGAAACACTTCTTAAATATATAGGTGGTTTACTTGGTTATTTAAAACATACTATACTGATGTTTAACCCTAACAATTTGGATGAATTATGTATTCAAGGCACCCATATAGACTCTAAGGGAAAAAATGTTGCTGGCAATAATTCCAAGAAGACTTTTAAATCAACTAGAAATAAGTTTAAAGACAAAGGGAAAGGCAAGCATACCGTCACTATTATGAAAGAAGGTGAGAATCCCTCATGTTACCACTACAAGAAGGGACATGATGTATCATAATGCTAGAAAAATTATATTCATAATTAAGACAAAAAAGGTATGGAGGTTACAAAGCAAAGAATGTTGTTGTGGTGCTGCAGGATGTGGGATTTGACTCTAGTGATAAGTCCAAAGTTTAAGCCGTTGGAGTGCAAGGTAAGGATAAAGGTATGTCTCTTTCTCATCATGCAAATATAGTTGAAAGTATACAATATTATTCTAGGAAAGATGATAATAAACACGGTGAAATCTTTCATGTTCGGTTCATTGTGAAACACACAAAAGCTGATACGTTATTTTATAGTGGGCCACAAGTCAATTGTAGTGTTTAAAGAAGTGGTAAAGAAATAGGGTTTAGCTACTATACCTCATGAAAAGCCATATCCACTAGTATGGGTTATTAATGATGCATAATTGCAAGTAACCAATACATATAGATTAAAATTTGGAATTTCTGATAAGTTTAAGGGTGAGGTAGATCTTGATGTAGTACCATTGGATATATGTGACATTGTACTTTGAATACCATATTTGTATGATCGTAAGGCCATATTTTATAGGGAGAAGAATCAATATAACCTTTCCAAGGATGGTATTGAATATGTTATAGATGCACATCTTTTGAAAACTAGCTTGTCACTAATCTCTGCAGGTCAAATGAAAAGGTTAGTGAATGCTAGTAAGAATTTTGTATTGATGATGATTAAAGTTAAAGAGAATAATGATGATATATACAAAGGCTTTGAAGGAGGCGATCTAAATCATAAATATGAAATGGTTAAAATAATTTTTGAATATGACAAGGTATTTCAGGAATTAGCAGGATTACCACCCAAGAGAGGGATACCACATGAAATACAATTGCAGTAGGATGTGCCACTTCCAAACATTGTCATTTACCAAATGTCTATGATGCATAATGAAGAGATCAAGAAATAGATTCAATATTTGATTGGAAGGGGGATCATTAGATCGAGTACTTCACTGTGTGATTCACCAATCATTTTGGTGCCAAATAAGGATGGATCTTGGAGAATGTGCATCGATTATCGATCTTTGAACAAGATCACAGTAAAAAAATATGTATCCACTTCCACACATTGTTGATTTACTTAATGAATTGAAACCTACAGTTTATTTTTCTAAGTTAGACTAGCGTAGTGGTTAACATCAGATTATAATTTCTGAAAATGATGTATGGAAGACTTCTTTTAAGACAAAACACAGATTGTATGAGTGTCTGGTTATGCCTTTTGGGTCATGTAATTCCCCAACTACTTTCATGAGGGTGATGAATGATGTTTTTTGACCCTTCATTTATGATTTTGTCATAGCATACTTAGATGATCTTCCTATTTTTAGTCGCACTAGGGAAGAACAAAGTTACTCATGTAAGACAAGTGCTTGATGCAATACATAGGGAAAATTTGTATGTAAAGATGTCAAAGTGTGAATTTTGTAAAACATATTTAGTGTACCTAGGCGATGTCATTCAGTGCAAAAATGACTTGCAACTGTGAATGCTTTCATTAATACAAAGTAATTAGATAATTAATTACAATGAAGTACAATGGATAAATAGCCTCATGCAATTTGAATCCATGTTACGAAATTCGAATTGGTTGGACTCTACTTGACTGAATGGTTAATTGACCTTATCTAAATAATTATTGGAGTTCATCGGAGTTCAAAATCCAAACTCAAGTGTCTAATTCAGTGTTAACTAGTCTAATTGACCGAGGTAGGTAAGTAAATGCGCCTCACCTAAATGTAGGGAACTAGAATTGAATGTAACTGACTCCTAACTGAGCTTGACTAGTCACCAACTAAAATCAACTAATGGAGGTTGGTATCAGCACTCCCAGTGGCTCCTAATTTGTAGGGATTGATCTAGGTGGCTCCTAAACTAATGCATGCAAGTGAAATCAGTGGAATTTGGCCTCAATTAGTGTTCCCCACACTTTATTAACTGGTACATGTGCCCCAATTAGGCCAAGTGGACCCAATGGTGCTAGTGACTAAAAATAGACTGAAAGGACTCCCGATTTAGACATTACTCTTGATTTAGACATAAATGACCAAATTGGACAAGGGAGGATTATAATATTAACACTCCCCCTAAATGATAACTTGGATAATTTGTGGGCCCTGGTAACTAAGACCATAGGTCACCCATTACAACAAGTAAAGTAACTGCTCAACACAAGGAGCTGGGGAAAAAACTACATGGGAAAAAATCCCCCCCTCTAACTAAGCAGATAGAATTAGGATTCAAGTTTTAAAAACTTGAAACTATGTTGCTGCAATCTCTATGATGTAGCGAAGCAGCATGCATGATGTTCTGTGCATAGGTATCCTGGGTCCTGGCATGTAGACTTCTCCATATTCTCCCAAAATGATAATGGAAGGAAGGAGGAATGTAAACTTTGCCTCTTTCTAGATGAAGAGGTGTATGATCCACTCTATTCTTCTGAATGCAGTGTGATTGATCCCTTTCCTTGTAGCATCTTATAGGGAGTTTGTTTCATCTCTCTAAAGGAGGTAAGATTGCATGACATAACGAAAGGTTCTTTGTCTTCTGAGTGTCAGATGGATTTCCAGTCATCTCCCTAGCTTCCCGCTTGGGAGCAGGGACTGGATCTGGATCTGAATCACCCTGAATCTCAATCTCATAAACTGATACAACTGAATCTGCAATACTAGTGGAAAATGCAAAAGAAGTAGATGGAATGTTTTTACCTTCCCTGGCAGGTGGCTGCTGAGAGTGCACTAGTTCTGAAAATGGCATAAAGTGTGAGAACTCATATGCCTTGGAGGCATGATTTGTAGCACCCTTCGCTATGATGTTCCCAGTAGAGATATATGTGATCTCCACTGAGTCAGGACCAAATATCACTCACTTTAGAGAGCCATTATGAGTCATTTGGTATACAGATAACATATTTGCAGCTAAGGAGGGTACACATAAAGTACATTTTTGAACTTTCCATGTTCAAGCTTGATAGAACCCTCCCCTTTGGCTTGAATTTGACTGTTATTTCCCATATGAATACTAGGACCATAAAAATACTACAAGGAAGAGAATGATTGTCTGGATGCAACCATATGATTGGAATCTACAGAATCAATGAGGAAGGCGTGTGCTATTGAGCAGCTAGCCTTCAGTGCATGGCATGTATCTTCATGTTCTTCAGTTTCTTCACTATGGTCAACCTTCCTTGCACTAGCAGGTACATTAATGTTATGTTTCTTTAGAGGAAGAGACATCTCATCAATTGTTCTTCTCATACAAGATCTTTCTGGATGAAAGCCCCTTTCACAGTAAGAACATAGTCTCTTTCCTTTGTCATTCTTCTTGCTTCTCTTTGAACTTGAAGGCTCATTTGACTACTCTTTCTCCATAGGAGACTCATCCTTTTGCTTCCCTTTATCATTCGCTACCTTAGGTCCTCCTGCAACCAGTGCTTGATCTCTGGAAGATCGAATGATCCCCATTTGGATCAACTTGTCATGCTCCTGGGTGACAGATTCAATGGAGGATTTAAGAGTAGGCATACTCCAATTTGGCGTAGTGAGATTCATTGAATGAAATGTTGATACAAATACTGAGTAGTCTACACTAAGTTTGGAGAGAATGGCAAGGATGAGTTGATAATACTCCTTCTCAAGCTTGCACAACTTCAACTGAAACACTAGATGCTTGAATTTGGTGAAGACATCATTTAGTGTTTCGAAATTGGTTGGATGAAGAGAAATCAACTCATTCTCTAGTTGATAGATCCTCAGATCATCCTGCTTGTCAAATAAGGAAGAAAGCTTATCCAAAACCTACTTGGGAGTCTTCAATCCATTGATGTGGAAGAGAATATCTTGAGAGATTAAGAGGCACAAGAATCCATATGCTTCATCAATCCTATTCCAGTGCTTTTCTTTGTCAACATAATGAATTGGCTCTACCTCTATCTCCATTGTGGGTCTAAAGAGTCTTTGGGAGCGTAGCTTCATATCCATGTCCTCCTTCCACTGGTGGTAGTTGAAAGGAGTGAGAATCTCCATTGGAGAATCCATTTAGAATGCAAAGAAGAGGACTGAGCTACTGTAGCGAATGTAGTGAAGGAGACTGAGATGCTTGTAGCGAATGCAATGAAGGAGACTAATAAACCTGTAAATCACATAATCAAATAGACAAAGTAAGGTAGATAGTCTGCACTTTTGGAATTTCCTTCACACCCAGCTTAGTTGATCAAGCAAGCTTGATCAACAATTCCTTTGCTTGGGATATTAAGTGGTAAATTCTCCGCTTCTGGTGCAGTACTGGAAGGAGCAATTTTGCTCAATTTTTTTTTTTGAGCCAAGTATGAAACTATAGTAGGAGAAGTGCCTTGTCCTATTGAGGCTCTGATACCATATTAAATTGAGCACATAGATATGTGCACCAACACACAACTCATAAGATAGATCATACAATTTACTCAACAATTGAAGAATGAAACAATGCAAAAATGGCTTGCAATTGTGAATTCTTTCATTACTCAAAAGTAATTATATAATTAATTACAAAGAAGTACAATGGTTAAATAGCCTCATACAATTTGAATACATGTGAGGAAATTCAAATTGGTTGGACTCTACTTGACTGAATGGTTAACTGACCTTGTCTAAATCATTATCGGAGTTCATTGGAGTTCAAAATCCAAACTCAAGTGTCTAATTCAGTGTTAACTAGTATTACTGACTGAGGTAGGTGAGTAAATGTGTTTCACCTACATGTAACCATGGAATCCTAGTGCTAACTGAGTAGAACTGAATTTAGGGAACTAGAACTAAATGTAATTGACTCCAAACTGAGCTTGACTAGTCACCAAATGAACTCAACTAATGGAGGTTGGTATCAACATCCCTAGTGGCTCCTAATTTGTAGGGATTGATCTAGGAGGATCCTGAACTGATGCATGCAAGTGCAATCAGTGGAAATTGGCCTCAATTAGTGTTCCCCACACTTTAGTAACTAGTACATGTGCCCCAATTAGGCCAAGTGGACCCAATGGTTCTAGTGACTAAAAATAGATTGAAAGGACTCCTGATTTAGACATGACTCTTGATTTAGACATAAATGACCAAATTGGACAAGGGAGGATTATAATCCTAACAATTAGTGGAGGGAAACTTATAGAAGACCCTGCCAAAGTTGAAGTTATTGTAAACTACCCAAGGCCCACAAAAATCACATATGTTAGGATATTTCTTGGTGAGTACAATATTGGAGAAAGTCCATAGCCGATTTTTCCTCCATTGCCATACCATTACGTTTCTTGATGAGTGTGAAGAAATATTTTTAGTGGGGAGGAAAAATACAGAAATCCTTCGACACTTTAAAGGAAAATATTATCACCAAACTAGTTCTAACGTTTCCAAAATTACAATAGCCATTTGAGATCGAAACATATGCTAGTGGTTTTGACATGGGAGGCATCTTTATGCAAGGTAAAATACCGATCTAATATCATTTCAAGACATTTTCATTTGCGGTAAGTAACTATCCTACCTATGATAAATAATTATATGCATTGGTACAAAGTGTTAAAAAATGAAATCATTATCTTATGGGTAAAGAAAGCATTATACACACTGATCATTGGCCACTTCAATATTTGCACTCACAAACCAAGTTACAACAAAGCAAATATTTTAAGTGGATGGTTTTTTTGCAACAATTACACTTAATTATAAAGTATAAAAAGGAACTTAGAATAAAGTTGTAGATATGTTATTGAGATCTACAATAATCAATGCATCTATCATCTTACAATAAAGTCCTTTGGCTCATGACAACTGTATTGAAAAATATGCTAAGGATGAAGATTTTAAAGATGTATACGAATATTTAATGCATGAAACTCAAACTAAAGAACTGAATTATCATGTTCATGATACATTATTGTATAACCTTGGAAAATTTTGTATTCCATATAGTGAAAGAGTTCATGTAATTAGAGAAACTCATACTTCTCTTATATTTGGTCACTTTGGGGTAGGAAAGACAGTAGCTCAACTTCAAAGGTATCATTATAAACCTTGGATGAATGAAATTGTGTCCAAATACGTAAAGGGGTGTATCATGTGTGCTACAAGTAAGCCAAGCAATATAAAGTTGGACTTGTACACTCCATTCCCTGTACCTTTTTGTCCATGGGAAAGTGTGTCTATGGATTTCATGGGAAGGTTACCTATGTATAGGAAAGGTCATGATTAATTATATGTGGTTGTGGATATATTTAGTAAAATGTGCATTTTAATGCCTTGTAAAAAGCAAGTCACAATAGAGATTACTGCTCAATTATTCTTCTAGTTTGTATGGGTTCATTTTGGGTTTCTCACTTCCATCGTACCTGATCGAGATTCCCACTTTATTGGGAAATGTTGGTTAGATTTGAATTAGAGGAAATTTCAACTTAAAATTGGCCTCCTAAGGAAAATTACTAAAATAATAGTTAAAATAATAAAATAATATTTATTAATTTTGGAGGAAGAAAAGAAAAAACTATTTTTTTTCTTCGTATTTTCGACATATCTCCCCATGTTTTTACTCAAATTTCTAATGGGAGAGCTCGTTGGATGAAGAATTAAATTTTGCATCCAACGAGTACCCACTCAACATAATTTTGATGGGCTCCTCTACCCCCAAAACAAGAAATACCTAAAAAAATGTGATGCAGAATTTAATTCCGCACCCAACAAGCTTTCCCGATCGAAATTTGAGTAAAAACATAGGGAGATATGTCGAAAATACGAACAAAAAAAGTAGATTTTTTTTTTTATGATACCTATCCCAAAATTTATGTTAAAAAATTGTTTGAGGTGCTCCCTTTTTGAATTTTAAATCATTTTGATTGGCTAATACATGATGACATGGAATTTGTATTATTCTTGGAAGGCCCATTTTAAATTGAAATTTCCTCTAATGTGGGAACTTATGAACACCAAGTTGAATAAGAGCACTGGTTTCTATCCACAAACCGATGGCCATACTGAAGTAATCAACCGCACAGTTTTTTTTTTCCAAGGAAAAAAAGCGTAATTTCATTCATATTTTGAGATCAAAATTACATTCTATAGATTCACGTATCGTGAATTTCAAAAAACCAAAACCTGTTGTCTATAATGAGACTGTGATAATACTACTTAAACATTCACATATTCTCCAATCGGTACAATACATCCCATAGTATCAAAAATACTGTAGAAAGTGATACATAAACAATAAACAGTTTGAAGTTCTGTAAGAAATTGCAGTTGTTCCAAAATTTTAAAGAGCTGAAACGATAATCAGAGATCTTCAATAAATGGCCTGTGATAAAACTCCTGGGTTCTGCCTTCGATAATTTCTCTCACTGTCCAAGAACTCGCTGCCACCCGGAGCTCTTCCTTGGAAGCTTTGTCCACTTCCTTGTTATTTTCCCTGTAGACATGCCGACAAGAAAAAGAGTCAAAGCGCTGAAGAAGAAGCCTGATAGAAGAAAGAATATGTGCTAATCTCAACTGCCCGCAATCTTGTGTTCGGTTTATCCAATTGATAACATTTAGTGAGTCGCCCATAAAATTCAGGTTTTTGCACCCCTTTTCAAGGGTAAAGACCAGTAGGAGCTTGAGGCTCATTAGCTCTGAGTAGTTGTTGGTGCCCCCCCTGAGTCCCATAGTTAAAACAAAAAAACTGAGAATCCATGAAATACAGTAATGCGCCTCCTCCACATGCATTATTTTGAGCTGCCCCATCGAAAAAAGCCCAGGGGGTCGATCTATCAAAGTCCACTTCTAAGATCCTGCGTTCTCTAGCTACCCTTATATGTTCCGGAAGGGATTTATAATAACCCACAGACTGAGCTCCTATGATTGCAGGAATGCTGGAGATGTCCTCAAAGATAGCCTTATTACGGGCCAGCCAGATCCCCCAGGTAACCAACAATGGTAAGATCTTATGTTTCTTTGGATTTACCCTCCGCCACCAAGAATCCCACGCAGCTTCCACTGTTGCCCCTTCCCACTGGAAATTGAAACCAACCAGTAGTGAAACTTCCCTCCATACAACAATCGTGAAAGAGCAAGAAAGGAACAAATGTAAGCTTGATTCCAACTCCCTTTTACATAGCACACACTAGCTGGGTCCCTGAAAAGATCGTTTCTGCAACACATCCCAGGTTGGAACCTTATTGTTAAGGGCACACCACATAAACAGCTTTGTCTTTGCTGGACATTTCAACTTCCACAGAGGCCGCCACCACCAGAATTCTTCCCTACGATCCCCTCCTGCACTGAGACACAAATAACTAGCCTTTGGAGTGTAAACTCCTCCCGGATCTGCCTCCCAAACCAAAGAATCCTTTTGATCAGTTAGTAAGATGTTTGCCCAAACCAGTTCCCTTATATACAGGTCTATAAAAGCTATCACTCGTTCCCCCAACCCCAAAGAGTTTGCTTGTCTCCAGTATTGATTCCATGGTTCGGCTGGCCTTGGGTCTGCGAGATGATTTAAGGTGGTTATCCCAATTTGACCTAAAGCTTCAATCACTTCTAAAGGGAGAATATGCTGATGGGTGCTACCCATCCATGGGTCCCTACCAATCTGTACCATTTCCCCATTTCCGACGTCCCATGCAAGATTGCTTTCGATCAAGTTGAAAGATTTTACTATTGCTTTCCAAATCACCGAACCCCCAGTATGAGCTTTCCTAGGATTTTTGATCCAGTCTGAGATGCTGACTCCTGGGAGGTATTTCTGTTTGATCACCCACGTCCACAAACTGCTGGATTTCACCAGCCTCTATCCTCCTTTGGTTGCCAGGGCTTTAGAGAATAAAAAGATATCCTTGAGACCCCATCCTCCAAGACCTTTTGGTACTGCAATTCTTTTCCAATTGACCCAGGGAGTCACCTGAACTTCCTTTTTACCACTCCATAGGAATCTGAAGCAAACCCTCCTTATCCTTTCAAGAATCCCTTTCGGAATCCAAGATAAAGACATCCAATAAATCAGAATTGCCTCTAAAACTGCTTTGACTAATACTAGTCTTCCAGCTCTTGAAAGCCACTTATGACTCCATACCTTCAGTCTCTTCTCTACCTTCCCAACCAGCCAAGTCCAGTCCTGTTTTCGGTACAAATTTGCTTTCAGAGAGAAGCCGAGGTACTTTAAGCCCACGTCCAGGCCCGCTACATTAAAGGGAAAAAACCTTCTAAGTTTAGCCTCCTCTTTCGGTCTTAACAGGTGGGTTGTCAAAGAGGATTTACCAATATTTATCTCCATTCCAGTGGCCTTTGTGAATAGATCCAAGATCCCATGGAGAACTCGAGTTTCTCCTCTAGTACCAGAGCAGAAGATCAAAACATCGTCCACAAAAAGTAGATGTGTTATATTTAAATTCAGGGCTATCTGAATCCTAGCAAACCGAACTTTGGCTTTGGCTGCTCTTAGCGCCCTACTAAGACCTTCTACAACCAAAAGGAAAAGTAGTGGAGACAAGGGACAACCTTGTCTTAGCCCTCTCTCAGCATGGAAAAAGGGGGAGGCCACTCCGTTAATTAGCACAGCAAAAGAAACAGTGGTTAAGCATGACATTATCCATCTTATGAAATTTATGCAAAAACTGAGATGGGTAAGGAGCAACCTCATAAATAGCCAGCTTACTTTGTCATAGGCCTTGGAGAGATCAAGTTTAATAATAGCCCCCTTCAGCCTCTTAGTTTTTAAGCTATGAAGGCCTTCCTGAGCTACCCCAATGGCTTCATGAATCTGTCGTCCTTCCAGGAAGCCAAACTGCTCATCAGAGATATGATCCGAGAGAATGGGCTTTAGTCTCATAGCAATGACCTTTGAAATGATCTTATAGATACAGTTGCATAGGGAAATAGGTCTGAAGTCATTGAGAGAAAGAGGATTATCGGCCTTTGGAATGAGTGCTATAAAGGTAGAGTTAAAACTAGTCGGGATCCAACCAAACGACCTTGAGTCTTCTGTAACCTGCAAGAGGTCCTTCCCCAATATATCAAAGAGATCCAGGAAGAAATCGATCGTCCATCCATCTAGTCCCGGGCTCTTATCTTTATGAAAGCTGCCCAAAACCTTCTTGAGTTCTTCTTCCGACACTTCCTTCATAAGATCCCTGTTACCCTCCTCATCCACAAAATGGGGAAACATCTGAGCCAGTCTAATGACCTCTTCGATAGTAGCTTGTTGGGGAGCTTTGAATAATTTTTGAAAATGATTCACCCCACATCTGGCCTTATCTTCAAAAGATAAGAGGGTGGAGCCCTCCTCATCCTGCAAGCTCCAAATAGTATTTGCCACTTTCCTTCCTCTGGCATAAGCATGAAAAAATTTTGTATTATCATCCCCGCATTCTAGCCAAATCACTCTGCTCTTGAGCCTCCATGCTTCCTCTCTTTCCAGTAAGAGAGTATTGCGTTGACCTTCCAGCCTTGTCAAGGCCTCCTTCGAAAGCTGAGAGGAAAAACCACCTCCTTCTCCTTCATAGATCTTTAGAATATCTGCCTCCACCTGTTTCATCTCAGCGTCTTCTCTGCTACGCTTTTCACCTGCCCAGCCCTTGATCAAAACTTTTAGCCTCTTGATGTTGTCAGCAAACTACAAGGCCGCCGACCTATCAAGTTCCTCCACAATAGGCCTCTAGTGAGTAAGGAAGAGAGTTTTGAAAATCTCATCCTGAAGCCATGTTTTATTAAATTTTAAAGGGCTAGGGGGATTAATAGGGCCCTTTTTTATTTCAAAAAAGATAGGAAAGTGATCAAAGTGTCCCCCGCTGCCCACCCATTGTATGACTAAGAAGAATCTGTCCATCAACTGCTCTGCTATCAGAAACCGGTCTATCCTTTTAGCCACTCTTGCTTCCCCACTTCCATTATTTCGCCAAGTTGGCCTGAGTTTAACAAGCTCAATATCCAGCAGACCTTTATCCATCAATTTCTGAACAAAGTAACCTGATAGAGAATCATCCTGGGCTCGAGGACCCCAGACCTCATTTTTCCCCAAAGAAAAATTAAAATCTCCACCCAAAACAAGCGAGTCGCCAGACACCAAGGGATTTTGGAGCAGTGAGTCCCAAAAAGTGGGCCTGTTCACATAAGGCCCATATACATTTATCACAGATAAAGATAGCCCCAGCTCTTCAGAGAAAATCTCCACTCCCAACACAGAATCCAGCCCCCAGGCATTTGCCAGCTTCACACAGCACTTCCTCCAGCCTACCGCTAGACCCCCGGAACGACCCCTTACATCAAGAGTCACAAAAGACCAACCTGGTAACCAGTTCTCCAGCTTCTCTTTAACCACATCTCCTACTCCTAAGGTCTCTTGTAGAAAAATCACATCCGGGTGTTCAAGAGTAAGCACCCTAATGAAGGCTGATTTCTTAACGGGCCCAGCCAGACCACGACAGTTGAAGGACATGAGTTTCATTAACGACCTTTTTTCTTGGCCTTCTTCGCTCTAAGGGCCTTTTCAATCGTTTGCTGTTTTCCTTCCAACAGGTCCTCCGTTGCTCTAGATTGTGCCTTGGAGAGGTTTGATTTTCTGCCCCGACTCCTTCTCACAGGTGAGGAGACTTTACCAAGACCTAAGGTAGACTTTGTACTGGATCTTAGAAAGTGACCCGACTTCGAAGACTCTGAGGGTGAGGGACAAGACTCCTCAGGAGGAGTTTCAGACTCAGGTTCCAACCTAGAACTGGGAGGCTCTTCTAAGACAGGAAAGGGATCTGAAACCCGTGTAGTCAGTACAGGAACAAAAGAGCCATCCTTACCCGATTCGACCTCAGCTGGGAAATAAGGCACAGGAAGGGACAAAGGGGGGGCTACCAGACCCGACAAGGATAGTTTCCTCAGACCTTCTATCCAGTTGAAACCAAAGAAAGAAACATTTTTCATGATCAAATTAACATTAGGAGATAAGGTTAAAGAAGGAATACCCGGGCAGTTAATAACCTTGGGAGAAATATCAGTTACCGGAGCTGGAGCCCGGTCAGTCTATTCTAATAGATCTTCAACCTCCATTGGGCCTACATGGATTGGTTCTTCAATATCCGGTTCTCTGGCTGAATTTCTACCAGATGTATGGTCAATATCGAGAGACTCATCCATCTTTTCTAGGAGTCCCTCACGAGGAGCCGAAGCACTTCTCCTTCTGTTGCCGAAATGAGAATGAACCGGTAAAGGATAGTCTGAAACAGGATGCCCATACGCATGACATCGCCTACAGCGAAATGGGAGATTCTCATAATCCAGAATTTGTGGAATGATCACCGCCCCCCAATCCAGATTTATTGATTCTGCCAAGCCTTCCCTGAGATTAATGTTCACCAAGATACGAGCCACCTTCTTCTCATGAGTTTCCAGGTAGGATAAGTCCACCTCCAAAAAAGACCCCAAGATATCTCCAATCTGCTTGAAGTGATACAAATCCCAAAAGTGGAGAGGAAGGGCTGGCAGTCGCACCCATACAGGGGTTACATCCACTCGTTCTTTGCTTGCATCAAACAGTGGATTCCATGGCTTCAAGAAGACATGTGTATGATCAATATGCCAGCATTTGCGCTGAATCCAATTGAGGTCCTCCTCCTTCTCCAAGATGACCGCGAACCAGCCCCTATTCAGCATATCTACCACCGGGGCATAAACCAGCTGCTCACCCCAAGAAACCCTAGCCCAATCCTGCACAGTCTTCTTGGAAAATTGCCTCCCCATAACCTTCCCTACCAGAGTGCTTTTCGCCATTTGCAAAACACCACCCCAAGCTATATCTTCCCCTGCTGCATAGTTCCTCACCTGTTTAGATTTGATCCAGTTCCTCCGGTGACGCTTTGGTGACCCACCTTCAACGGCTCTCTGACAGACAGAGTCATTCAGAGCCCCTCGGCTACCTCCACAAAAATCCCCTCTTGGGGAACCAAAGCCTCACTGCTCTGCTACTCCCAGTGGAACCCTCCTATCCGCCGACAGATAAACCTCCCTTGTACCTGTGCCCTGCAAATACTGTCCATCCACCCCATCCACTGCCCCTGAAACAACAATTTTAAGAAACTCAAACCCTCCTTGAGAGACAGGTGACGGAAGACGACCACCAACCTCCCACCAACTTGGGCTGTCCAGCAAATCCTCTGGCAAATATGAAAAAGAGTCCACTTGTTAGACAACCGAAACCTGTTCCACTGGTGAGAGATTGACGAATTCTGAGGGAGAAGAAACTTCCATCAGATTTAAAGGCCCTACCCTAGCTAGAGCTTGTTCCTCCTGTCTCAATCTTGGGAAGACCACCCCCTGTGCCCCCAGCCCTCCACCTGGCATCACCCAGATGTCAGAGCTCTCCAACCTGTCACAAGAATAATCCACAACGTCTATATCCTCCATAACTGCCAGGGAAGAAAACCGTGACAGTCTCAAAGCCCTACAAAACTTCCTCAAGCCTTAGCAAACCCTTAAAACCTTACCTCCAGCACACTCGAATCTTCTTTGACATCTAGCTGAGAACCAATACTAAAAACCATGATGTTAATGAGGGAACAATACGTTTCAGACCCCTAGCCAAAGCTAGAGGCCCTGAAAGCTGTACTGCCTCTATCAGAACTTCATCGCCGCCAACATCATTCGAGACCTACCTCAGATCCTCCATTAATTTCAATTTGTGGTTTTCATCATCAACCGCACAGTTGTACATATGCTCCAAGGGTATTTTTCTAAGCATCATAACCTTCGGGATGAACAAATGCACTATATGTAGTATGTCTACAACTATTCCATACACTCTTCAACACAAAAATCTCCATTTGAGACGTGTTTTTGTTATTTACCAAATTCTCCTTTAGACTTTGTGTTTGAGAAAGAATCTATGGGATATGTACATGTAGATCCAGACAAGGCCTTAAATTCCATCGAACAGATCCAACTGATTGACCATGCAATTCAGGAGCAGTTGGAAAAGAGACAAGTCAAATACAAGTCCAGGCACAACCAACATTGAGTGGATCATGATTTCCATGTAGGTGAACAAGTATGGATTCATATCAACAAATACCGACTTCAAGGTGAAGGTAAAAAACTTAAACCACTGTGATATTGACCCTTCACAATTTTGGACAAAGTTGGTAATAATGCTTTCTGGTTGGATTTAGCTCCATACATGAAGATGTATTCCATTGTGAATGTGGACACTCTGAAATTGTATGAGCCTCCAATTATCATGGATTAAGACAAGGATGTCCATGTTCCATCTATTGATGTCTTTGCACCTGAATACCTTAACGAGTTGCAGGAAGACATCATTCTTGATAGAAGAGTATGGACTTAATGAAGCGGAAATGTGGAATACCTTCATGTGGATCTTAAAGGCATACATCCAAACAAAGAATGATGGATATAGACCATATAGTTAAGGGAACTATAAGCTCACTTAGTGTAGAAATAATAGATCAATGCTATGAGAAATGATGCTAAGAAGAAGCACAGGAAATAGATCTTGCTACTAAGAATTATCACAAGCATACAAAGGAAAAATAGAGAGAATAAAAGATACCGAATCACATGAATGAAGAGATGAATATTGATGGTGTTGGCCTCCTATTTTGACTGTCCATCACTATATTTTCTAGTTTCAAGTCTCATGAACCAAGTAATAATCGGCTTTGTTTAGTGTTGTTTTGTGCATGGTTATGCCTTTTTGAAGAACAACATTGCTAGGTTCTTTGGTAAGTGACTTTTTATTTGTTTATTTATTATTTTGCTTTGTTTTATGTATATAATGGAACTTTTGGTTTTCATTTAATAATGGGTCCATTAATAAGTCTTTGTTTCTTTCATGCAGTGGTCTTTTGGCTATCCAACCCAACGCTTGTCCTGACTCTCCAAAGATACATGTTAACTGAACCAGCGATTTGGGGGATTCTGTCCACAGAGGAGATGTCTCTCTTGGGTTCAAATTGATTTCCAGATGGATGTGAAGATTATTCAGGTGTTGTTTCGTGGTTGTCCTCTGTTCAAGGAGTTGTTGTACTCCATCTTTAGCAGCATATGGATTTCAGGGGATTTGAATTCAATCTTTTAGTTCATGTATGCCGAGATAGGTGTAGAGTTGTTACATGGGTCGATCCTTGTTCCAAGGTCGATTTTAATTTGTCTTTCAAGTATAAAATGTAACCTTGAAACCCTAAGTAGGAATACACACAGAGAAGACTGTAAACTTTGTTCTTATTAATTGATCGAGCATTTATTTCCTTAAAGCTTTGATTTCAAACTTGTAGGCGTTGAGGGCAGGGCCCACCTTCAACACCGATTCAATTGTGTTTAAGTGTTGCTTGTATTGCTATAAGTAGAGTGATGTTGCAGACTTTGATACTGTTTTTATGATGGAATGTTAATGATTTTGTTTATTTGTGATTTGGAATGGGATTTATGTTTGCAGAAGACTAGTTAATATCATATGAGTATGAAGATATTCAGTTTAGCCTGAAGAATCGATTTAGTAGAAGTAGTAAGAGTGGATTTAAATTTTAACCCTCTTTGACTCCCAACGTGATATTGCTTGTTGATGGTTACGACCCTTGTTCAAAGAATTCGTTCAGAGTTATAGAATTTATAGAACTGTATGATGAATTTGATTATATTCAGTTTGCTGTAGAATCGACTTAATGGAGGATTGAAAATAGACTGGGATTTCATATTTCTTTTACTGCCAGCGTGATATTGATTAGTGGATGGCTACAATACTTATTTAGAATCCTTTTGGATATCGAGTTTACAAGACTGTGGGGTATTTTCGGATTGCATTGTGTGGATTTTTAAAAAGAATTTGCAGTATTTGTTGAATTAGCAGAGGATTTAAAGATTTTGGTTTACAAAGTATATAGGGTTTGCCAAACAACATTTTGAATTGGCTACATAAGGATTTGAATCATGCTTTTGTTCACTACATGGTGTTGAATGAACTTAAGGAAAAGAATCATAGTTCACTAGTAGATGCTAGCATTGTTTCCTAGGGTTTGAATATCAGTCTCATAGTACATGCAAATGAGAGTGAATAGTTTCAATATACTTTGGTGTGCATAGAACACAGGTAGAATATGTTTGATATTAGCAGCAAGTCCAAAATTCATCTTGTTAAATGTTTGTGGATGATTTAGAGTTAAGAGAGACAGATTTCATTTCAGTAGTTGTTGAGAGTAATAAATGTTTGTATAAACTTAGACATCAGATTCTCTATGGTTAATGATTGCAGTCTTAGATACAATACAAATTCATGAGGATTGGCTCAGCATATTTATTTTGTAGGTAAGGTTGGAACTAGGGTTTTTATTTACTAAGTTATTTTCTTGGTAGGCTGCTTGCCCTGAATAATAGATCATAATTAGCATAGCTTAAGGTTGCTGTAGCTTAGTACAGATCGATGATTGCTTTGGAAGATTGCTGTAGCTTAAGGTTACTGTAGCTTAGTATAGATCGATGATTGCTTTGGAAGATTGTTGTAGCTTAAGGTTGCAGTAGGTTATTTGACAGTGTGGTAGACTGTAAGATAGGGACTAGCCAGTTGATTTTCCTTTCTTTAGAATAGACCTAATAACTCTTAGCATTGGTCATTCAATAGAGTAATATTTCCATCAATTACATTTTGTTTCTTGTCTATGAATAGACTAAACTACTGTTAGCATGAGCATTGAAACTACTTTGCCCGCACATACGGTGTAGCAGCTCGAAGTATACGTATTCTGGTCGATAATTAAATTAAGGTAAATTAAATAACAATAATTTTACCCAACATTTTGGCACCATTGCCGGGGAGTTGCTCCAAGGTAAGCTGGTATCTTGCTCATTTCTCACAGCATTTTTAGGTGTGACTAGCTGTTGCAGACTGGAGGAGAAGGGACGATAAGATGAGAGGTAAGAACCTGCGCATCTGTTATAACAGGTTCCTTCAAACCCACCTGTAGCATAGATGTGTGATTGCCTTGTTTTGTTTCTTAGACAAAATTTAGCAATAGCAGCAGTAGATACATTTAGACATTTTTGATCAGTTTTGTTCTCTATTGATTTTTTTTGACTGTTTTTCTATTGGTATTTGCATATCGGAGGAGAAGGGACGGTATGATGAGAGGTAAGAACCTGCACATCTGTTA